>JAMZEH010000022.1:3267500-3410000 GCA_024699665.1 Ostrea denselamellosa
AATTGTGCTAAAAGGTAAACAATGGGTTTTCTGTAATTATGATGAAAAAATTGCTGATTGATTAATGAGAGGTAAAATAAAGATTAAAGGTAGTTACCTGCCTAAAAACAAACTAAACAAACTAAACATTCACTATCATGTTTAAATACTGAATTACTCATCCTTCACGAAAGAATGTGTTGCATGCCAGGGTCGCCTAACCATGACCAGGTACTGTATGTTAGTGTGGAATACTCAGCTTTTTAAAGTTGGTATTTAATCTTTAAAAAGTTATGCTATAATTTACACTGTGAACAACTAGCATTCAAGACGGAGCAGCGATTTATAACTTATATCCTAGATAATTGTTTGTGTGTTTGGCAGTCAAGCGTACCGTGTTGGCTGTATTTTATATTTGATTGCAGGTGTAGTGCTCTTTAAGTGGCAATGTAAGAGAAACTTCTGTCATTCTCTGTAGCATTGATGTATCCTGTCCCCTGGTTTTTTTTTTTGGGGGGGGGGGGGGGAGATATTTAGTTCAGCATTCATAATTATCATAGCATGTCAAGACATTAGATCTATGAATTATTAATGAATACGTTTAAAGAAAATGAGAAGTAAATTGTCAATTAGTTTTGCAATGGAACTAGCAACAAATTACTGGTGCCATAATTATAAAGAGAGACCTGAATGTGAACTAATATTTCATAAATTTATTTAATATGCAAATGATTTTAAAATATGATTTGTTTAGTAATATTCTTGCCTGCACTAGGAATCAAATTTTCAGGATTCAGCAAAAGCATTGCTGTAAAATATTATTGTTTTACTGTTATCCTCTCTCTCTTTCTCTCTTAAAAGTGAAAATATTTATCATGAGAAGTTTATATTAAGGCCAAAAAAAAAGGGGGGGGGTATTGTGTCAGAATATAAGTAGGATGACACACTGTAAAGATTTCTTTTCATTGACAGGAACAAGGTCATTACAGATAGGTTGAGAGTTATTAACAGATGAAGTTGATAAATTTTACATCCTCTTGTTTACAGTTAACATTTTTTCTTCTCTGTTTTCAAAGTGAATATGCTTTTATCTTTGATTGAATATTCTTCAGATATATGACAGTTTGCATACAATTGTCATATACATGTATAATCTATCGTTAGTGTGTGTTGGAAAATAATTTAAAAATACATTGTGACGGTGTGTTCATTAAGTAGATAGAATAATGTGGCATGAATTAATAATGACTTGAAAATATTAATTCATGGCATGAATTTTGAAATAATATTTCATCTTTCTCTTTAGTAGTATCTACACACACACCCACACAGATAAAAATATCTGTCATAAGCCACGGACACAAACTGTTAGTTTCAAACATAGTATTAGCAGATTATTTTCTAGCTCAAGTCAGCAGATGTATGCAAAGTCATACCTAATGATTTTATCTCACTACAGATTTAAACATTGTCATACCTGCCATATATATATATATACATGATATAGGAAGTATTTAAATTAATACAATCATTAAATAAACGCAGATTGGAAACAAATCTAATTAATGTTTAAAATGTGTAGACAATTTGACTGTGGGTTGTCGTGTTGAAATGCCAACTTATCACCTTGCGGCAGGGCATCTAGATGTGTTTTATGCCTCTGTAAATGGAGATTCTGAGGCAAATAGTTTTTGGTCTGTCTGTATGTCTTCAAAACCATGTAACTTTTGAATAGATGGTAATAGGACTTTCATATTTCACATGTGTGTTCCTTGTGACAAGATCTTTCCTTTGGTACCAAAATTTTTGACATTGTGACCTTTACCCCAATTTGACCTCCTTTTAAAAAAAAATAACCTTGTGAATAACTTGTGAATGGTTGGTGATAAGGTTTCATTTTTTATTTGTGTATATTCCTTGTGATAAGGACCTTTCTCTTCATACAACATTTTTGACCTCACGACCTTGATCTTAACCTTTAGTCACATGGGGGCATCAGTGTTTCACAAATATGTCGTTTTTGGGTATAATAGTTTTTTGGAGCCGTGCATAATATACTTCACCATACCTCTGAAGGTGTTTTGGTGAAATACTGGCTATTGATTTGGTAATGTCAGTCACATGATGAGAGGGTGATACTTGTACCCTGTCATTATAAACTCAGTACACAGTCAGTGTCTATTATGATGTCATGAGTTATCATTGTAATGCAAACAAAAATAGCCGTCAGAAATTTAAATAGTAAATCCCATTACACACATCTGTATGTATATCAGTGGGGTAAATTTGTCACATAGTCATATATTGACTGGGTATGGTTCCTGTCTAGTACATTTCATACCCAGAAACAAATGATGACCAAAATGCTTTTGGTTCCTGGTACTCTCTGTATATTATATCTAGGAAGTTGTGTTTTCATTAACAAAGGCATGTAAGAAAAATACTTTTTATTATGGTATAGTATGTTAACACACAATTGTTTTATGTGACACTTAAGTAATGAAATATACAGGCTTGTAATTCTTCGGTAGTTGTGCTGTTACTTTGCTGTTTGCTAACACAGTTGCATACTTAGTACAGTCCTAATGTTTGAGTATGAAGTTATGTGCAAACACAGTTTAGGATTGAACACTTTAGGAGTGAACCTCCAATTATAAAATATAAATGTTATCTAGTCTTCATTTTCATTGTGACATTTATCTCTGGATAACTGTGTAATGATCCTATGCCTTCAAGACATAAAAGATTATTTTTTTTTTATTTCAATATGATTTGAAAAAAAAGAAAGCTATTGAAACTGTACTCGCTTTGGCAAAGTAAATTCAGTTTTAAATTTAAATATAAATATTTACAGAAGTTTCTCTTGAATTCTTGCGTCAAACATGTACTGTGTACATTTAATAGTGGCTAAACCATACACTCCTTTCTGCACCGAAATATGTAAAAATTGTGAATGAAAGAAAAACAGAGACGCAGACAAAGAGAGGGTGTTTAGAGTACAAGTCAAGTAGAGAAGATACAGAAACTTAAAAAATATATCGCTTATATTTTCAGTTGTGTGTTAATGTTTAACTAACACCTAAATGTAAATGTAGTTTTATGTATAGCTTTGCTAAGTATTTTCATGACTTACAATATGCACTAAATTTTGACTACGCTAAATCGAGTATGCATGATTTGACAGTAAGAGTGCTTTGCTATTCAGTCGCCTCTGTAAGTGTTCAGTACCTGCACTCTTCGGAGGCTGATAAGCCATTGATTTTTCCGTGTTAAATGATTGTAAACCCTGCTAAGGACCAAGGAAGGAGAATCTGCAACATGGTATGCCTCTGCTCCAGGAAACACATAAAATTCCATACAAAGTTAGACAGGGCTTTATTAAGACACAGATAATAGATGTTTTCTGCGGTGGGGTCTCGTTCTTGCACCTTTAGGATTAATTCCAAAGGCAGTTCAGGTTCTCTGTGAGTAGCTGCTAATCTGATGTAATGTGATGTTATCAGATTTCCCAGGTATATAAAGCTGTAGGTTATGTGTAAAATAATTGTACTGGTTGTTTCAGTATACTTTGTGTAGGATAATCGGCTAATCATTCTGTTATTTCCTCGTCTTCAGGACGTGTTTGCGTGTGTATGTAGTTGTAAGATGTGTATCTTCAGATACACTGATTTCTCTAATCATAGTAAATTTTAACTTTGTACTGTGTACACAAGTGGCACTGTTTGGACAAATTTGTATCAGTCATGTATGTTTAACTACATCTTATAAATGATCTGTTCATCATTGAAGAAGCGATGTGATAATTGACAGTGGTTATAAAAGTAAACATTGACCATATTTAGTACTTTGATATTTCTTCAGTGCTGACGTTTAATTTTGTTTTTGTTCTCATAAAATGCTGACATACAAATGACCTTCATCTTGTTTGTTTTGTATTATGAGGGTTATAAAAACAAGTGTGGAATAATTTCTGCAACTTCATCATGCGTTTATCATTGTATGTAATAATCAGAATGTGAAATACACAATGCTTTAAGAACATGAAATGGAACACAGTGTTTATTTACACATGTACAAATCAATAGCAGTTTGAAGGAAATGGTTTGTGATGTAATATTAATGCCATCATTATCAATGCAAGTTAAGATCTTCCGTTATTAATTCTGGTTACAGTCATTTGTATCATTTTACGATGCTCAAAAAGGAGCAGACAACTCTGGTTGCTCCTTCAGAGTACATGATGCATGTTCATGAAAAATATGATAAATAGAAAATAGTTTGAAGTGGAAGTAAATTATTTTAAGATTTGATGTGATGTCATTTGTTCGATGATTCATCATTTGCAAATAATATTTGCTGTTTTCACCAGTACATTAGCATTAAATTTACACTAGTACTGTGACATTAAATGTAAACATGATTGTTACGTCTAATGACGCAAGTGTTATAAACAGAAAATTCTTGTTTTTCTACTGTAGGTGTAATTAGGGTAGTGGAAACCGAGCTGATCATAGATGGATGAGAAATTTTACAAACACAGTCATAGTCAGGTCTCTTTGGGACGTTAACTCCCGACGAGAACGATGAGTGCGGAGCACCATGCCACAGTTGATAAAGGCTTGAGAATGAAAATCACCAAACGCACAAACAAAAACTCAGCAGCCATGAAAAATGAAAGTAAAAATGACTCCCAGAAAGCCAGTGACCAGAAAAACTCTCAGAATGAAAAAGATGGAGGATCGAGTGGAAGTACAGCCAATGGAGGCTCGGGCAAAACGCATGCTGCAGGAGAAAAATCGCCCAAAGTCAAAGCCATCCATAAAAAGGACAGAGGGAAAGAGGCGAAGGGAGGTAAATCCAGTGAGGGGGGAAACACCGGTTTGGCTTCAGTCAGCGCGTCACTGGACAATGCTTTCTCACAGGTCTCTTTAGAACCAAAGCTCGGAGAAACAGCAGACCCATATGAGTTCAATGCCAAAGTGGAAGATGGCATTAGTATTCCAGTTAAAAGCAAGGGAAAAGGAGAAAAAGAAAAGGTAAGCCTCAGTATAGGTTGTACTGTGTTGCAGGCAACTGTCCGTCAGGGTGAAGTTACACTTGCATACAAATTTTCAGAGCTGTATGTCGTAACGTCTTGTTTGAGACATCATGAATATGTTTTGTCACAGTGAAATGATGTTTAACATAATATCCATGCGCAATGTCATGACAAATGACACCTGTTCAGTGATAACTCTCTAAGTGTAAATCTTCAATATCAAGTTTGCAAATTGGTTTATAAAAGTTTTAATCCAAAGGTAAAATCACTTAAATTATTGAATTTTTGTCTTGGTCATTCATTGTATATGGTAAATACCCTCCAATTTAGCTCACCTGAGCCAAAGGCTAAAGTGAGCTTTTCTGATAAAAATTTATTTGGCATCTGTTGTCGTTAACTTTTCACATTTTCATCTTCTCCAGTACCACTGGGCTAATTTCAATCAAACTTGGTACAGATCATCCTAAGGCGAAGGGAATTCAAGTTGTTGAAATGAAAAGCAATACCCCTTTAAAGGGGAAGTAATCAAGAAAAGGCAAAAATAGGGTTGGGTCATATAAAAAAAAATCTTCTCAAGAATCACTGGGCAAGAAAAATTGAAATTTACATGTCAAAATCTTCCTGACATAGTGTAGATTCAGGTTTATTCAAATTGTGTCCACTGAGGGTAGAATGTGGCCACAATAGGGGATTAAATTTTAGCATGGTAATATGCAGGAAAGATGTTCTCAATGAATATTCATATTAACCCCTTCCATTGCTGTATTTTCTGTATATTAGCAAAATATAATTGATGAAATTTCTCTGTAACTCTTTAGTTATTTACCTGTGATAAAGACTTTTATACATTTCATTGAAATGTTGCAGTGTGAACTTTCTGAAAAGAAATGTTAGATTGTGAACTTTCTGGAAAGAACATTTAAGTAGTTATTTTTTGTTGCATGACAATGAGCACTTGAGTAATACTATGGAAATTCAACATGAAAGCTACATTTGAAGCTCTTCTGCTATAGACATGAAATAGATGGTGATAATTAAAGTAAGAACAATGAACACAGTACTGTTGCCATGGATATAGCAATTGACCATTTAGTATGATATTTTTTTCCTCACACTTTTGTTGATTTACTGTTAATTTTGAGTCAAATGGATTCAGACCACTATTCATTTTATGCTAAGACAACAATGATATCACGAAATAAGTTAATTTCTATCCAAAGGTCAAGGTCAGGGTTATGATGGGGCAAAATGTTACAGTTGTGATAAAATGCCAAGACATTACAGAGATTCTAACGAAAATGGAAGGGTCAAATTGTGTGAAGTTCTTAATGACCCTGAGACTGCCTTTCTTTTTATTTACCATAGTATTAAACAGAATAAAACGGAACACTTGTATAGCATTTATACAATATTACAATGAACTGTCACGTAAACCAGTGATAACAGCATTGTCTACAATATTTTTATTTTATGTAATACAACAACTATATGAAGTTTTGTCGTGTGTTATCTCAACTTTATTCTGATGTTAAGACTTTTCACAGTTATACGACAGTCGAGTGTACTTTTTAAAAAAAACTTTTATTTTGTTGCACTTGACGGACTGAATGTAAATGACTTGAAACACAAATTGCAGAAACGTATTGAACATGCATCATCGCAAGCCCTGGCTGAAATGTAAGCTCCTCTCCCTTTTCATCTGTGGCTCTCATGCATGACACAATTTGGCCAATCACTAAGCTTCTGAGCAGGTTAGTCAGAGATTTGAGTCGTTTATAGAATGCAAGCAAATTACTTTTGACCAATCAGAATGCTTGTTTTTATATTTCCTTGGTAAACTAATGAAAATAGAACCCGTATGTGTACAGGTATGGCGATTTCAACATTGAACAGTTAACAAAATTTTAAATGAAACTTGCTCATTACTTTTGAATGATGAGTAATTCATCTGTCGTATTTGATATGTGCAAAGTTTTTCTTTACCTTGTATCCTTGACCCTGAATTTTGACTGACTTTTTAAAAAAGTTAACCCAGGCAATATCTTCTAAACTGTTTATGGTAGGGCTTTCACATGACATATATAGATTCCTTATGACAGGACCTTATGTTTCATACCAAGGTTATTTTTTTACCTTGTATCATGGTTTTGTTTTGACCCTTTAGGGTTAGGTTGGGGCCACAATATGGGGTCAAAATTTTTCATGTGAATAAAGATTGGAAAGAATCTTTTAAAAATCACAAAAGCTGAACAACATCAGAGCCAAACTGACTCAGGTGAGTGATGTGGCCCATGGGCCACTTTTTATGATTGTCTTCCGAGCTTGGGCAGTCTGCATTAGATGTGATAAACAGGATATACTTGATTATCTAGACATAGCTTGGCATCAGTTGTAGAGACTTCATGGAATCTTTACAGGGTGAGGGAAGTAGTGATGGTGTGTCCGATCAGTGCGTTGGTACGGATACATGTTCTGTTGCCACGGAGACAGAACCAGATTGTTTGGGACCGTGTGAACCAGGTACCCACGTCAATCTGGATGGCATTGTGTGGCAGGAGACTGAGAATGGTCAGTAGGCATTTATCGGCTTTTATTACTAATGTGAAAATTTTGTACATGTAAAACATGATTGAAAAGCAAAATCATTATGATATCATGTATAGTGTATTCAAGAGATACCATACCTTGTTCCATTTTATTTTATACCTCTTAAATGGACACAGCGTTATTGGGCCCTGATAAATAAAACAACATGATTGTGACGTAATTTTATTTTAGTATTTTGTATGAATTAGAGTCTGACATGAAAGCCATTTGTCAAGTTTCATTAGAATAACCGAATTCGTAGAAAGCACAGGCTGTAATCTAACCTATATATATATATATATGTACATTAATAAAGAGTCATTGGTAGAAAACTTGTTATTGATACTAGATACAGATTTTTTTTAATTTGTTCTCAATCAAGGGCTATGATCATCTTATAATTCTTCTTTAATACAAGTCAAAGTATAGCATTTCCTATGAAAATACAGCTTTGTATATCCTGTTCTTTGATAAAAAGAACTTTGTTAAAGAAACCCATGACAGCAGATAAAGGCACATAATATTCAACAAAAGCAGGCACATGTTTGCTAAAAGTAAATCAACAGGGTCATTTTATGCCTCTGTACCTTATCACAATATTTCTTTTCTAAAACCTTTTTCATGCACTTTTAAATTAATGGATTTTATGTATATTCAGTTTATCTTCTATGTTAAAAATATTGAGTGATTACTCTCAGACACAGGCTGCTGTGAAGATATCAGTTACGACGCTTTTATATAACTTGTTTAAAGACATTTGTCACAACAACAACAACAAATTTTTCTGTCAAAAATAATGAAAATGAAAACTCTGTTTTTATTAGTGAAATGAATACAATACAATTTACTGCAGGAAATGTAATTATTCCCATGATTTCTCAATGAAGTCCAAAACAGTTGGGGTGGGGGGGGGGGGGGTGGGGAGGGGGAGGGGGGCATAGTAAGGAGTAATATATATTTCACATCGTAGGAAATTAGCGAGTCCTTATTTTGTTCTTTCTTTTTTTAAGGAATTTTATATTTATACTTGTAACTTGTTACAATCAATATATATCACTCCATTTTTTTTTTTATTGTTTTATTTGCATCAACTATCAAGTGTCTTTTAATGTCTATTGCTTTTAAATAAGAAGAAAATATTGAACTGTAACTTTTAAAATGATTGTTTCTTGGCAATTCCTTAATTTTAGTTCAGATTGAAGTAATTTTAAACAGAATTTCAGCATAATTGGTAGAAGTTGCCCTCCTCATCATCAGTAAATCAAACTCCTGAAAGAGTGCTTAGATATGATAATGTATTGATATAAGGTCACTTTATATTTACAAATTTATTGTTGTTTCAGGTGTGTTAGTTGTCAATGTCACCTGGCGAGGCAAAACTTATGTGGGGACACTTCTGGATGCCACCAAACATGACTGGGCACCACCCAGGTACTAAAGTTGTTTTTTTTTTTGGGGTCATCTGAGAAACTGGTAAGGCTTGTGGGGCACTTGTTTTGAATTTTATAAGGTAGTTCAGATTTCCAAATGTATACATAATGTAATTCAGTTACAGTGAAAAACAGTAAAAACAATTGTATGAAGTAAAATCTTCATGTGTCGATATAGTTTGAGGATCAGAGTAATGGGAATCTTATATTTGTCACTGTCCATTGTCTGTCTATTCCTTGGAAACTTTTTTTTGAATTGATATTTTCAGTATTTTTCAACTTTAGTCTTTATGTTCAGTTTGTAAATGGACAGTGTTCAGAAAGAGAACCTATGGGTCAAAGGTTAAGATCATGATGAGATATTGTATAGCAGGAACAAAAGTTTTGCTTTGTTTGTGGAAGTAAAGGTTCTGTGAAATCAACATACAAAGTATGCAAGATTGATGTTGATAGAGTGAAACTTTACTGTTATCTGCACAGATCAGATAAAATACCTTCTACAGCAACTGCATTTCTATTCAAAATATACCTAAAGTTTATTTCTCTGATGAAGTTTTTCCTAGTTTTACATTTTTTCGAAATTAATTCCAAATCAATAGTACCACCCACAATTAACACCTTTCTCGCGATCACCCATTTGATTCAAAATGACGGTATTGAGCGACCCAAATGGGCACTTGTGAAGCAAACTCTAAAGGTAACATGTGTATAAGAGAGAATTAGTTCAAAAGATTGGGATACATTGTTTACCCTCATTTTTTTTTTTGTTTGAGTCACATGACTTATGCGAGACATCGCTGAACTGCATCTGCACAACTCGTACTAAGATTTTTGAATTGATTAGTGTTGAAGAACAGGACATTTAAGCTTTTCCAACACATTGATAACATTACAGAATTACAAACTGGTAAATAAATTTAAATACCCAGGTGACTTCAAGCTGCTACAGATTGTGATGTTAAAACACAAAACATTTCAGTATCAACGTACCTTTCTATTTCCAGAATAAAAACATAAGCAATATGAAAAACAATATACCAATTCTTTCATAACTGAATGATAAATAGATATTGACTACTTGTGTGTGGCAGCAATGTCAGTACTTTTCTTTCAAACATTGTATAATTAATTGGGCAAAAAATGTAAACATTCATAACACCAATTTAAAAAAATCTTTTATGATTATAAGTTTGGAAAAATATACTCGTATAAAATTAAAAAAAAAATACTTTAGGAAAACCCCAAATTATTTAATTGTACATGTTGAAAAAAAAAGACATCTGAACAGTAGCAACTATATGCCTGAATTTTATTCTGTTCACAATCGGTCATATTGAAAGCAGTGTGAGATCAATATTTTGTGACACCTTTACATTTCAGGTCAAAGGTTAAAATGGTACTTGTTTGTTAAATTTCAGCTTGCAGCTAGGTCCTGGAGGACTGTGTCAGATTATTTGTTACTGATTATGAAAAAGTCTTCGTGTTTGTTTCAATCCAGAAATTATGATAATAGTATATATTTATTGCAGCATATGTTCAGGAAAAAAGGATTTTTTAACATTCTTTTCTTTAAAATTATTTTCAGGCCTAACTGTGAATCCCCAGTAAGTGACTTTGAGACAAGAACTCCAAAAGGAAGAGGTGCCAAAAGAGGGCGTGGCAGCTCCACAGGGACACCTGTGAATGACAAATTATTGGAAGGGAGGAAACTACGGAAGGGCAGGCGGGGAAGTACCTTTACAGCGCCACCTAGCCCTGCAAAATCAGATATCTCTACTCCCACCTCAGGCTTGAAACGTAAGGGACGCCCAACAGACATAGATTTATCGGGAGAAAAGTCCAACAAGAGGAGTAGATCTTGTTCCCGTGGGAATTCTGGGGAGGTGGAGAGTCCATTGTCTGGACTACTGGAGTGTCCTGAGCCATCATGTAATAAGAAATACCGAAATCCAAATGGTTTGCGATACCATCAGTCTCACGCTCACTCATCCGTAGGAAGTGGGGTGGACATGGATGATGAATCAAGAGACATGATGGATAATGAGGATTCGAATTTAGATGAGCTGGATAGTAATCTTGGTGATAATAACTGTGATGTGAATTCTAGTGCTATAAATAATGACCTCAATACACTGGAAATGGAGGAAGAGAGTAACTCCAGTGTGAAAAGGTCAGATGAGGACTTGTCCCATGATGGTGCTGCAAGCAAAACTGAAAGTGAAGAAATTGATAGTGCTACTGTTTCTCAAGTTCCCATTAAACCAATCAAAAAGGACATCATAAGTGTGGCTCCACATATACAGCCTACCCCAGCGGTTGCTGTGGCTACAGCCACTCCGTTCCATGTTGCATCTACACAACAAGTGTCACCAAGTTTTGGAAACACCCTCTCACAATCAAAATCTGTGACCACAGGATTAGTAACCCCAATATCTGCTACCATAGTAACAGCAGCTCCCATACAGGCCTCCTTGCCACTGAGTGACCAATCAACAAAGCCTCTTATAAGACCAAAAACAGGAACTGGTCACCCCCGTCCAATTATGCCTTCAAATTTCATTGCCTTGACAACAAATGCGGCTCACAGTAATTTGACACCAGTGACAACACATGTCCCGAATACCACACAGCTGAAGCCGATTCAACCAAAGCCAACCGTAATGGGAGAAACACCACCAGCTAGCGCTGTTCTTCTGGGACTTAAAGAAAGAAAACAGAAGCCAAAGAAGAAAGCTAAGGATTCTGTGTCATCACCAATATCCTCTACATCCACATTATCATCGTCAACTACATCTACCTCGTTATCGCCTTTTGGGTCAAGCCACAAAAAGTCTATTGTGAAACTAGATGGAGGCAAACATGAACCACAGGGTGTTATAAAAGTCGCCCCCATTGTTGCTAAGCCCTTGGAAACAAAATTAGACAAAAATGAACCTGAGCCCATTCGACCTCTTGGTGCTAATGTAGGGATCATTCAAGCTCAGGTCCATCCAATGAAAGGAATTGACTTGTCCTCCCGATGCAGTGAATCATCCCCTAGTGTATTAAAAGTGACACCTTCACTACATGTACCAGAGAGCAATAAAAATATGTCAGATAATGTGCAAAGTCCAGCATATTCAGATATCTCTGATGCAAATGATGGCGGTTCTCCTGACCCTCCCCCTGCTAGTGAAAGCCCACAAATCAGGATTGAGGAACAAGTGCCAATCAACAAGCCTAAGGACCTATCAAGTGATGGAAGTTCTGCCTATGGCATGTATGGGCAGTACTACTCCCAATCAAACTACATGCTACAAAATCTTTCACCATCATCTCATAGTCCATCTAATTCACAAAAACAGTCAGGTCCTGGAATGAACAAAGATCACTCAGCAGATTCTATGCAGCCCTCTAGTTCTGATGCTGCAAGGAAAGTTAAAGACGAACCAAAAGATGAGAAGAGAGACAGTGGCGAGTCGGGAAAGATGGAAGCTGTTCGCCCATTTTCTCAGTCGGATTACCATCAAATCCAGCATCAGAAATGGATGCAACAGATGTATTACCTTCAAAGCTTGCCTCATCCTCAACAGTATCAGTACCTGCATAGCTATGGATCTATGATGGAACATGGACCTATGATGCAGGACCCAATGTATAGGCAGAACTTTGAAAAAATGATGGAGGACCCTCGTAGAATGGCAGAGTACATGAATGGTGCAGATTACAAACTAAAGTGTGATGATGGAAGACCAAGATCTTCCTCGGCAGGACCATCCAGTTCTGAAGGTCACAAGACAACTTCAGACGGCAGAGAAGACAATTCTGAGGATAGATCAGCACGAGAAAAAACGAACGAGAACCATCTGATAATGAGAGAAAATCATGATCTCAAGATACAAATGGACAGAGGTAGAGGTGAGTCTTCGTCTGGAAGTGATCGGGAGAGGGGTCATTCCCGATTGACCGAAGAACAGCAGCGAAGGCAGTATATGTTTCAACAACAAAAACATATAGAACACCAGAAACGTGAGGAACAGAGACGATCAGAGGTCAAGTCTGAAAAAGTGATGGACTCCAAACGAGATGAAACACCCAAGAGAGAAAGTGAATCAAAATCAAAACTGGACAGTTCTCGTGGATTTGATGACAAAAGCAGGGGACAATCGTCAGGGGATAAATCAAGAGTTGCAGACACTCCCAAATCCAAAATAGGAATTGTGTGTAAAGACTCCAGTCCTCACACCCCATCTTCATCCCAGCCCACCTCAGTGACACCCTCCCCCTCAGCAGGCTACTCTCCGTATAGCCTGTACCACAGTCAGTTCATGCAGTCTCCTCCCTATGGACATGTTCAGTTTGATACCTCACATCCAGTGTACCAGAGAGGCATTAACCCTAACATGATGTATCCCCCTGGGGGATATATTCATCACCCATCACAGCTTGGATACAGGATGGGCGAAGATTCCCTGGAGAAAGATTCAGCAAAACCCAAAGTGCCGATAGAAACTGAGGTCAAAGTTCCACCAGAAACTTCCCATAATGCTCTGTATCATTCAGGAAGTAGCCATAAAATTCATGAACTTCAAGAGAAGGGTAGGAGAAGTCCTCATCGAGCCTCTCCGGTGCTGGGGAAGACGGAGAATGCTGTTCCAGGGACCCCTGTAACCCATTCAGGATCTATAGAGAAAGGTCGGGAATTTAGCAAGTCTCCCCCAACACAGAGGCATGTTCATACACATCATCACACGCATGTGGTGGAGGCAGCCTATCCCATGTATCCCTATACAGGTAAAAACAGGAACAGAAAATACTGTATACCAGTCAAGTTGTGCCCCCCCGCCCCCCCCAATTAATTTCAGACTTGTTAACCCCCAAATAAAGCAAATTAAAAACTAGGCAAATATAAATTTGTTTGGTGATTTGAAAACAGATGTTTTTCAATTCATTTTTTGTGAAAATGATATGGGCAAAAATTGTCTGGTATACAGTGGAGATGTGTTATATCTTTATGTCTTGTATAATATCAGTGACATATTAGGACATGTAGAAATTTTGCTCATTAAACATGAATTTGGAAAAGAGTACACCATGTTATTTTCAAATTGATTTTAGGTATATTAGGTCATGGACATGTTATTTGGAGGGGGGGGGGGGGGGGGGGAGGGCATAGCTTTAACAAGTTTGAAAATGAATGATGAATAAACACAGCATATTGATGAAATCTGAATATGTAGTCGTTTACAAAGTTCATTTCCTTTTCTATATATACATAAACATTTACTTGATAATCCTTTTTTACATCTTGTGAAATTTCTGGTGATTTTTTTTTTCAGATTTAACATGATTCAGTTTCATATCTTGTAATATTTTACAGATTAAATTGATGGAAAATTTTTCAGTAATGTTTCATATATCAGGAGGCTGGGCGATACAAGGTAGTCGCTTATCCAGCTACTTATAGGTTCCTGATATGTAAAATAGAATGATTAAGATATCATAGCTTGATAATTTATAAGAACTATAAGCTGAATATAATGATTAAAAAAAATATACATGTATAATTTGTATTTAAACACTGGAATTTTGAATGTTTTCTATTGCAGGTATCCTCCCTACAGCTGCCAAACAGTCATCCACCCCCTCATCCAGTTTAAGTCACACCCCCTACCCTCCCCCTAAGTAGCTCCTCTGATGCCCCTCTTTCCTGTACAGTCTATTCCAGCTAGTCACCCTTACTACAAGTAGTTCAGCTAGTCAGCAGTTATCTCCCCCTGAACAGTTTCTCCTATGGATTGAAGGAGTTATCTTCTCTTGGATGGAGATCCTGTCTCCGTATATAAACAAGCACCTTCCCCAGTGGTTTGAATGTCTTTATGATTCGCTGTCTATGCAGTGTTGTGTGTCAAAAACAGATTCTTTTTTTTTTGTATATGTGATTTCAGTTTAAAAATAAGCTGTTACAAAAGAAGATACTGTCATGTGTTGAAATGAGTGCATTTTTTTTCTGCACAATGTTTCAGAAAGTTTGCTACAAATTATCAAAATATCCCAACAGTAGACACTATTATAAATCAAAATGATCTTCAAATTCTGTTTTTGTATGTAGATACTTCAAATATATTTGATTGTAAATTATTGCAAAGTTTCTCCATTGTTTTGAATTTTATATGTAATTTTTTTTTTACAAATAATTAGAAGCAAGTTTCTATTATATCTGACGACAGGAAACATTTCATTATGTGAAGAAAACTTTGAAAGTGGTACTGAATTGTCTTTTTACAGTATACGTGCTTTGTGACAGATTTGTATGGTGCCATGTCAGTGATTTAAAAATCAATAGTGATAATCGAGTAAATGATTGATATCACCAATCATGCCCATCTGACAATGATAAACTTTTTTATTTCGTGTAATATCCCCATGGCTGTATTTTTCAATCTTTATATGCATTTAAAGTTGTCAATACGGTCATCCATCTTATTTTCTATCTTTCATTGTGGAGTGGCATAAATAATGTGTGTAACTGTAGCGAATTCACGGCATAAGAGGTCAAAGTGTGTTTGCTGTGTGCTAGAGCTGACATGCCTGTACACATACAAGTTATTCATAGGGATTGCAGAATGAGAGATTATTTTACAAGTGTAAATCTATAACCTGTACAAAATGAGTTGATAGATTTTATTACGAGAGACTGCAGGTTGCAGTTTAGTATCAGGGATGATGTGAACCCTGTTTTATATATTGAATAAAATTGTGTAAAAAATGTATACTGGTTTTGTTACATTGTAGTAGGAGTTCTCCCTCTTTCAGTTGATATGTCGTGCTATTAGAGTTTTATGGATATAGAGCATGGCTGGAGAAATTTAATATACACTCATAACAATGTTGTGAGGGGTATACTGGAATCCGGTTGCCCATCGGTCCATCTGCAAATACAGTGGTTTCATGGCTCTAAAGATTATCCTTTTCACCTAGAGTCAACATACCACACATACAGACTCCCCATGGGTTGAATGTGATCCCTATTGATTTTGACGTCAAAGATCCAAGTGTACTGGACATTAAAATAGCAAAATGTTTTCCAGGCTCTTGCATGTTATCCTTTTCACTGTCAAACATATGAACTACCCATGGGACAAAAATGATCCTTACCAATTTTGGGGTCAAAAGGTTAAAGGTTTTAAGTTTGGTAGATAGGGTTGAGTTGGAGTATTCTTTGTGCTCATATAACCTTGTTCTTTTCAAAAGCTGCACAAGAGTGACATCACATTGTGGTCTGATAAAGCTGACCTGTATGCCACGATATACATTGTATACATGCAGTCAAGCAAGTCCACATTCACACACTAGTGGATGGTTGAATGATGAGTGGAGCATTATGTGGCATGTGGTGGAAAAAGTCCATCATTACCTTGCACATCATTTTGCATGCATTGTTCACTATCAGTTCACAAGGAGTGCTATACATTAATGAATTAAGGACACTTGATGCAAAAAAAAAATGCTGGGTTGATCATAGTTTGGATCATCCCAACGTTTGTGTATACACTCTCTTTGTGGAGTGCAAGCGTATCAACACAAACATCAGCATGATCCAGGCTAGGGTTGATATTATTTTGGCTGTTATAAGTACAAATACATGTATAAAGTTCCTAAAATAAGGGACTCATAAATTTTCTATGTTCAAAGTTGAAATATATTACCCCTTCCTACAAATTTTCAACTCCATTTTGGACTTTACCGAGAAATCGTGGTAATAAATTACATTTCATAAGATAAATTGTATTCACTTATAAAAAACACATTTTGTTTTCATTATCAAAATTTTTAAAAAGTTTGAGAAATCATGGGGAATAAACTACATTCCATATAATAAACTGTATTAATTTTCCTTTATGCTTTTATTTTCATGATTTTTGAAAAAAGTTTGAATACAGTTATCGTATGGAATGTACTTTATTTTCACAATTTCTCGGTTAAATCCAAAACTGTATAATCAGTTGTACACTTTTGAACATCAATAGGTCAATGGGAATAAAATTTGTGAATTTCATAGACCCTGTCTCAAGCTCCCTGGGGCCTGTGGCTAAAAGCTTCAGGCCCAAGGATGGAACAAAGTTGGTCAAATATTGAAAATGCATCGTATATCATAAAATTTCATTACTTCCGGACATCAAGGAAGCAAAATGTTTCTACAGTTATGATGGGCACTGAGCCCTCCAACAAAATCGTGAAATTCACGACCCCAGGGTCCATGCACCAGGGTGGGGCTAGATTGGTCATATTCATTATATACTGAAAATGCAATAGAGAATCTTTACTGCTGGATGTCAAACAGACAAACTGTTTGATTTGAGCAAATTGTAATTCTGCCTCCAGGATGGGGCTAAGTTGATCATATGTTGAAATTGCAACATCTTAAAAAAAATTCCACTAGCCATCAAACAGGTAAAATGTTGAGCAATCAATCCTCTTTTCAAACTAATTTATTTAGCCATTTAGAACTCGAATAGAAAATCATTAATTACAAGCATTGCAGGAGAGGACGTATTTAATTTTTGCATTATAATTACTGTATATATGAACAGGTTTATTTTCAGTGGGACAAACCCACGAATTCAACACCGTAAATTTTTACACATGTAACAAAACGAAATCTACCTCAACTGTTGCAGATGAAAAAGAACAGCGAATTCAAAACTAGGCTTTATTTTTATGACCACGATCTGTGTATACCACTCTTCAATCAGTGAATTTTCTTCCGTAATACTGTATTAGAAGTTGGCTGTTATGAAGAACAGAGACATAATATAGGCAGTTTTATTTGCTTTTCATCAATGCACAGTGACATATTGGCACAAAAAAAGGTTAAGGAATGAAAAAATTGACAAATATATAAATATGCATACAAAAAAATGTTATAAAATATAAAAAAAAAAAAAGAAGAAAAGAAAAATTGACAACATATTAGCACAATCACTCACAACTGTCAGAAAAGTACACTTCATCATACATGTACAGATTTCTCTAACAAAAATTAAACAGTTCCGCTTCCAACTTAATTAAACTGTTAATCCTTTTATCATACATTGTTATTTTCCAAGAAATTCCTACACTTGACATTCAAGATTTGAAAAGTAAAAAAAAAAGAAAAATTCAAATACATAACAAACACCATGACTGGGTATGTGTTGCCATTTGACCATTAAGTAACAAAAAAACGTGCTAAGTACGAAACTGTGAAATAAAAAGCACCATCAAATCTCTGGGCAACACTCTGATTACTAATATTTTCTTGACTAGATTAATTTTACAAGCACTACTAATTCATAGCATTTAAATTTTAATTATGCTTTACACACATAAACTCTTTTGACAAACTTTACACCATGTTCTGACATCTCAACAATCTGATATTCTGTCGACGAACTCAATAAATTTAAGACCTTCGTCATTCATTTTTTTTTCACATCACAACGTAAAAGTTCAGCAGCTATGAATGGCACACTTCTTAATTTGATACAAGTGAATTACACCATTACATTTACAACACCAGCAGTGTTTGAAAAGAAAAAAGCCATGAAAGAAAGCACTGACGATCGTACCGTGCATCAGCAAAAAAAATGTTAAATGCACATACCTAACTCCAAAAACGGTACCAGTGTAACACAGTGTATTTACTGAAAAAAGAGAAAGCTTTAGTTTGAAATATTACAATACAAAACTTTCTTTGCTAACAGTGCATCTTTTCTCAGCTAAATTTTAAATCCTCCAAATTCCATACAATTCCTATGGTTCACATTTATCATAAAAAATAATGCTTCACTTCTTTTCCTTCATGATTCTCACACTTTAAAAAAAACGAGAAACAAAGATGGAAGCTTAATAATGACATACTGCATTAAACAAAAATGAATGAGACTTGCAACACATCCGTCACAGAGCATCGAACCAACGACATGGACCCATCATTTCATAAATTTTAGTCAAAAGAATATTGTCACAACACAAAACTCATATCAACAGACAAATACTAACACACATACACAATTTTTATGGAAAAAAACTTTCCTTAGTTCATCTCTGCTACTTTTCTCAACACACTATAGTGCAAAGGAACTGAAAACGCCCACAAAGCAAGCAAAATGAACATCACAACGAACTGGTGTTGTATCAACATTGAACATTTTATGTTCAAATGAAACTCCACAATCACAAAGAGAATTTAGGCACATAGTCAATTAACAAAGCCTGCACTTTCATCTTACTTTATGCGTGGTCACACGTCTGTGAACAACCCATTTCATGCTTGGTTGCTCAGTTCAAGTCTGTAAGCCAGACAACAAGTCTCGTGTTCCTGAAGCTGTACGGTACATCTGCTTGCAGACGGTGCCACCTCCACTTTCAATTCCACTAGTTTTTCTTGCTTCTCTACCATCCACTGTCTGAGGACATCTGTATCATATGTTGGTATCAGAGTAACTTGTAAATCTGGTTCCTGCCAAGTTGCCTTAGCATCTAAAAGAGCATTCAGGGTTTGAGTGTTAGGATTCATGGAACTGTATACATAATACTTAGCTCGGACTCGCTTAAAAAACTCTACATCACATGTGGCAGGATTGCCATGATTGGGGATGTAGGTCAAATCTACATAGTAAGCATGCATTGCTGGCATGGATGGCATCTTGGTAGCTGTTGGTGAGGCACGTGTGGTCCCAGTGGCTGTGGCAGGTCTCCTGGGGGTTGGCTTTGTTTTGGCTTCTCCAACTGCTGCACTGGCTGGACGAGCTCTGGTTGTGGAAGTGTTCAACCTCTCTGTTCTGGATGTCTCTAATCTTGATGTGTTTAATCCTCCTTTCTTTTCTGTTACTGTTTTTGAAGTGGATGAAGTAGTTGACTTACTGACAGAAGACTTTTCTTTTCTTGTTGTGGTGGAGCTGGAGCTCTTGGTTGGTTCTTTACTGGAGTGAGTAGGTTTGGCTTGTTTTCCATTCACCTGGCCTTTGCCATTGGCCACTTTCTCATTCTTGGATACATTACTCTCTTTCTTCTCTTCAGGAGGAGGTGGAGATGGAAGGCCCATGGGTCTCCCCCACTCTGCCTCTGGATTAAATTGCTCTTCCTGATTTCCTACAATTTCCTCATCACTGTCTGGCCTGGCGTCCTCTTCTCCATCAGGATCAAATTCATATCCTTCCTGACAAGGAATTTGTCTCAGATTAACTGGCTCCTTCGATGGCTGGTATCCCATGCTGAGCTGTCCATGGAATGGATCATCGGAGGCAAATGGATTCTGGTCTTGCATTGGTTGATTTATCTGAGCCTGATCCAAACCATTAAATGGATTTAAACCTTCCTTTTGATCAGTTTTGTTTCCATGCCCAACATCCTCCTCCTCACGAATGCTGTCAAGTGGTGCACCATTGCCTTGGTAATTAATTTCCCTCTGTATGTTATTTTCACTCTCATGGAATCCATCATCAAATATAATTTCATCTGGTTTTGTGCAAGGCTGGTCTTGTCCAACAACCTCCTGTGGACCAGCACGAGATTGTTCATCCATTTCAGGCTCCTCTTCCACCTCCTCTTCAGCAACTTCTTGAACATTATCACCCTTCTCTTCCTCTGGTGAAGTTGTTTGTTCTGACATTTCCTGGACTCCTTCATCCTGGTTTTGGGAAAGATCTGTGAAGCCTTTGTTTTCAAATGCAAATGGAGATACACTCTCCTCATTTTCTCCATCCTTGAGTTCTTCCTGACTTCCCTGACTGTCAGGATCAGCAGTGACTTCAGCAGAATCACCTTGACTGTTCACTTCATCTGGCGATTCCTCCCCATCTTCCACCTCAGCCACTTCTTCATCTAAAGCATCCATTGTAGTGGCTGCTGGTTCTACTGGTGACTTTGTTTCTCTTTCAGTTAATTTCTCTATTTCTGTTGGATCTACAGTTGCATCATTTCCATCTAATATGTTTTCAGATCGCTGAATTTCCTCCAAGTCTTCCTCTGGAGATTCTTCAACTGAATGCTCTTCTGATGGACTTTCCTTCAGTTCAACCAAAGGATCCCAATCAGGGCTTTCTTTGTCTGGACTAGATTTCCCAGAAACAAAATCATCAAGGACAGGCTTATCAGCTTGAATGGGTGGGACAACATCTGGCTCTCCAATCAAGTCAATCTCTGGTTGAATGAAAGACCCAGCCATCTCCTTTGGAAATGACTCTGGTATTACATCTGGTTCCTGTGGGGAATATGCTACTGGATCTGGCAGTGAGGCAGGTTGGATGAGATCTTGTTCATCAGGGACAGAACCTTGTTGAGACTGACCCATTGCAAATGGATCATCCATAAAATTCTGCTGCTGCACTGGAGCTCCACTAACATTTTCCTGTGGAGTACTGGAAAATGGATCAAAGTCTAACAGACTTCCAGCATTTGGCTGCTGTTCCGGTTCGCTTGGGACTGGGGCAGACATATCTAAATCTAGCTCTTTCTGTACAGGTTCTTGTGGAATTTCTGGTTCAGCTGAAACCTGTGGTTCTGGTGCTACTTCTGGTTTTGGTGCTATTTCTGGTTCTGGCAGTATAACTGGAGCAGAAACCAAGGCCTCTGATGCAGATTTACTTGGCTCCACACTTGGCTTGGTTTCTTTCTCAGGTGAAGCTTTCTTTGGTGTTGATTCTGCGATGGGTTTAGCTTCCTTTATGGGTGAAGTTTTGGAAGATGCACTTTTTGCAGATGGCTTTTCTTCAGATTTGGAAGTTTTCTTGGCATCTGCCTTTGATGGTTTTGGTGTAGTATGTTTTGGAGATTCCTTTCCTTCTGCTCCTGCTGGCTTACTCTTATGTTTATCCATAGACTTATTTAAGTCTGACTTGGAGCGTTGGGCATGAGAATCCTTTTTCTCTGTTTTAGCTGGTTCGACTTTTCTGGAGACCATAGAATCACTAATTGACTTTGGTGGCGCTTTCTGCTCACCTCCTGGTTTGGATGGTTTGTTATGGCCATTTAAAGATTTTGATGGTACAGCTTTGCTGTTATCACTAAGGGATTTGGATGCATGTTTTCCGGTCTCAAGAGAGGGTCTCCCTGCTGCAGGTTTACCAGAAGGAGGTCTTGCCGATGCTGACTTTTTTGCAGCTCCTTTAGAACTCAAGTCTTTAGCACTACAACTAGGATACTTCAAAAAGTCTAAATGTTTAAGTTTTTCTAAGCCCTCTGCAATCTTGTGCTGAGGTGCATTTCCAGGAAATAGAATTCTGTTGATTTTTTCATTTGGATTTGCTGGTTTCCAGACTAAAAGAGCACAAATGGAGACCAGATTAGGAAGTGGCATTCCTTGAGAGTGTCCAAAATCTGCACCATTTTTCTGCCATTGTTGTAAGAATTCTTTCAGTTCCTTGCTATCTGCTACTGGATTAAGAACATACATATCCAACGTTCCATGGCCTACCTTATGATAAAGGTTCACTGGTGTCAAGGGATGACTGGAGTTTACTCTAGTACAGGGATGGGGGGTTAGACCAATCTTTTTACAAGCTTCCACAATCTCCGTTCCTTCCTCAGCTATGTTGATTTTCAGACTACTGTGTTTAAAACCATTTACAGAAGCTGACTTCTCTGTTGTATTCATGTATACATACCCTATGTCAGAATGAACCTGGCCTAGTGACTTCCTTTGCAGTAGAGAAGACAAACCAAATAAATTGTCAATACCTAAGTGAGTAATCAACATAGCATCCACTCTTTCCAGATGTCGAGCAAAGTCCCAGAAGCATGATTTTCTACGGAAGCCACCATTAACAAGGAGATTGAACTCCCTCATAGCAAACAGAGCAGAGTCTCCTTCACAACCTGGGAATATGTACATGGTGGGCTTAGTGAACTTCAGACTTCCCACCAGGTCAGTGGATTTCATCAGGTCTGTCAAGGTCATGGCTTTGACAAAATTTGATACATAAGCAACAAACTGGATAATTCCATGGTGGTTTGTCTGTGTCTCTGTTGGTGAAACAGCAAATCCATTTTCCTTTAATCCACCGATTTTCAACAGATTAACCTGCCTCCATTCTCCCTCCTGGTGACAATGAACACAGAACTTCTCACTCTGGATGTTGGTTTTGGGATCATTCAGAATGCTGACAAACTTTGACACAGAGAAGATATCATCTTGAAGGACCCACGCCCCACTGCCTTCCATGTAGTGGCCTGCGAAGATCAGATGTTTGTATGACATGTCAATGCTGAAGAAGTTTTTCAGAGCTGCTGTCAGGGTCTGTAACTGGGGGTTTATCAGGATCTCGGCTGCCATTCTTTCAGATCGGTGACGGATAACCCTTTCTCCTGAAAAAAGAAATAAATAGCTGTAAATCCACTATGCATTTCACTGCATTATCAAATACTGCTTGTATCACAGTATACAACAGGACGTAATGCTTGTGCTTTCAAATACACCCACCCAAAATATTTAGAAGTAGTAATCAAAGAAAAGATTAATATCCAAATAAACCATTCCTTGATAAGAAAGGTTTCTGACTAATTAACTACAACTTCAGAATCTACATTATTATTTTTAAAAATATACCAACACCATGAGGAAAATATGCACCAGGTTTGATGATCCTAAACTTATGAGTACTGTGTTTTGTTCACAATTTACCCATAAAAGTTTGACCTTAACCTTGAAAAATAACAGGTATCTTCCTCTCACCATGGGGAACAACATGTGTACCTGGTTTGATTATTCTAGTCTTATCAGTTATGTACCCTTTTTATCCTTCCCATAAGGTACTGATGATTGAACAGACAGAAACAATGCACCATACCATTATACAACCCATCCATGATGTAACCAGGAGGTTGTGGGTTTGAGCCTCACTCATGCCATGGCTGCATCAAACCTAAGACATTAACATAGGTAGTGACTGCTCCTTTGCCAAACGCTCAGCATTTAGAAATGAGAATCATGTGTCTTTCAGAAATGACCTTAAAAAAACAGAGGTCCCCTGTCACGGTAGGTGTTGGCACATTTAAAAAACCCTCACTGCTACAGTCCTGAGCACTAAACATAGGTCTAAATTTGTGGTACTTCACCTACAGCTGGTGATGTCTAAATATGAGTGAAAAATTCTTGACAGGACATAAAACAATCAATCTATGATGGTTAAGTATGTGTATCATAATCCTAGCCATACTGGTACTGATTTCTTTTACCTATGTAAATTTGACCTTAACTTTAAAAAACAACAGGCTTCTTCCTTTAATCATAAAAAACATGTGTACCAAGTTTGATGATCCTAATCTTTTAAAATTTATAGTTTTCATCTGTTCCACAAGGTGCACACAGACAAACAGATATAATGTGTTACTCCATAACATAAACTGTCTATGACAGGTGTCTAAAAACAATGAAATATCATATGGAACTAGAGTGATAACTGACCTTCTCATTGGTACTTTACTCAAGGTCATATTAGTGTGACTTTCACACAGATGAAAAGCTGTTATCACAGAGGAATTTTTACATGATCTTAAGTTTGAATGTATATTTCTGGAGATTCTTTCAACTAACACAGTCCTGACAATTGTGGGAAAAACACAGAACCATCATTAACAACCTTTAATTTTGCAGTCATCTTTTCTAGTAACTGACTCATTTAAAAAATGTTTTAAAATACCACTATTTACATGTGATTCAAAAAACCTATAGAAACAAAGAATTGTAAATTTGTAGAACATTTCGGGTAAACATACAAGTCACATGCATAGTACTTGTATTAATATGCATGAGGGTGTTCTGTAAGAGCAGTCATGTGACCACCACGACAGGATACCTTATAAACCCTCTACTCCTGCACCAAATATTATTAAGAACCAATTTGTCGCCAATTATTTCAACATTAACATGCCACAATGAAAAACTATAATTGCTCAACTTTTTTTTTTTTATAATGAATAAACATTTATTATATCAATACTGACGAGTAATTAGACAGGTCAAACTGGCAAATGAAACACAATGGATCTCTCTGCCTCCGCCATTTATAACGAACACTACAGGAAATGAGCACAAAATTGCCATGTATAGAGAAATGAGTAAGAGCTCTTATAGAATGGAGTGTTTGAACAATTAAACAGCTGATGTACAAACAGAATGTTGCAAGCATCTGTTGCCCATTAGCTTTTATTGGTGTTACTTCAGAGTCGATGCTGTAACAGAGATCAAAGCGAGACTACTAGTTACAGATTTTTGCATCACTAAACCTGCTTCTATTAATAAGAAGCACTAATTTTCTAGGACTGATGCTTTAAAGACCAATATTGTAAAGGCTGGAAAACAAAGATTCAAGCCAGGTGATTATGGAAATTAAGATTCAAATATTATACACTCTGTGCAGTGAAATGAAATAGACTTGTAACATTTGGTGGTTTATCTAATATTTACAACAGCCAAGCAAACAAACGTAATGTCATAATAGTACTACAAAACTTTATTTAAACTAATTTAAAAAAGTGATTACTGCACAAAATCAAAACACTTGATACCACGGAAAAACTGACAAAGCACAATATCCTACAAATGGAGACAAAAACAAAAAAAAAAGAACCTATGTCAAGCATATTTCCTTTCATTTCCCAGGATAAAATCACTGCAGGAAATCACATTTTCAGTGTATTGGTCTATGTATAATTTTTAGAATATGTTTTTCCCCATTGGTGATGATAAAATCTTCTGAATGGAATCTCTGTCGCAGAGCATATTTTTTTTTCTACACTGTTTCTGCCATTCTCAGGAATCTTTCACAACTTACACCAAAGCAAGTTAATATGTGGAACATATGTTCCAGATAAATCCCTACACCACTTTTTACCTCAATACCAAAGTTTTCCATTTCCCACTTTCTTAATCACTGTGTTCCTCTTAATTAACCACCTGACTTTGTTGGCATTTAAATCCTGTTTTAATTAACCACCTGTTTAACTTCCTGCAGTGAAATCAGAACCACAAAGGGATTTACCAAGCTAGCAAAGTTACTTACTAGCACCATCTTGGTGTGGTCCAGGTGGATATAGAGCTGGAAACAATGTAACTTATCATTTTAATTCTCTACTAGCTTCTTCAATCTACCAGTTCTACATGTTCATGTTATTAATATTTGACTAAAATTTTTTTTTTATTTGCATAGATACACAGGGTTGCAGATAACTATTCACCCACTATTTTTACAGGTGGGCAAAAACCAAATTTCAAGGGCTAATTTACCCAGAAGGTGAATAAATATCTGGACCTCGAGTTACTTTATCATTTCAAGTCTTTGTTTCCACAAACAATTAGTAAATGTCCAAGATTTTTTCAAATTGAAAAGTGATATTGAGCGTAAGGCAGAGACGATATATAGGTTATAAACAAAGTCAAACCGTACAAGCTTCATTTGGAAGACACGATCAGAAACCTACTGCTGTCACTGACATCACTTTCCTCCGAAATTTACGTAATTTCTTGTACAGCCTTCAAATTCGTACATCAGTTTCTTCAACAAAATAGTGCAGCCATATTTTTAATTTTTCATTCAAAACATGTTCTTAGCACAGACATATAGTGACATTTTTGTTCAACAAATTTAACAATGGTTTGATGAAATGTCTGGTACTGTTTCCAATGAAAAGATGTAACAATTTAATGCTCTCCCATACTGTCATGTGGGTCCCTCGATTTTATTGTGAACTTGAGAAAATTCCAGTGTCTGGGTGGGGTCTGTATGTCCCACACACATATTTCAGATATTTCACATGCTATCTGCAACCCTGTGTATATATATATATATATAGGTTTCAATCTTAAAATATGGTTTCACAAGTCTGACTATAGATTAATGGCTGCTTACATCACAGCTTGATGACTGTTGTATCAGGACAAAGATATAGAGAATACTACCTACATCAGGCAACATGATAATAATTACCATTAGGTCCTTCCTCCCCACTGGCAGCATGGTTGGCAATTCTTGCAAGCTCATCGTTGATGTCAACATTTTCAGATCCCCAGTACTTGAAGGCTACAAAACACAGATACCATTATATTTTTTTTATTCTAGTAAATTTTAATAATGTAAATAAATGCACTCACTGTGTCATAAATCAAAAAGACAGCATATCATTAATAAGTATGTTGATAATATGATAGGTGTTCAAATAAAAATCCATTTTCTGGCCCGGCAGACAAAGGTTTATAAATGGTTCATATTAATAAAGCCCTTTGTATGAAGTACATTTGCTTATGGGCCATTTAGTACACAATTGTTTCATATTGCAGCTTACTCATACTGCATGTGCATGAATGATGATGCACAATGACCCCACAGGTCACATAGTTCAGATCAATGCAGCTCAAAAACTGAATTTATTACTGAAGATTAATAATTTATATACATACAATGTATCCAGGCATTTCATAAGATCTGCTTGATTTTCGTCATTAATATGACAATAAACAGACAATCATGGTTTGAAAAGCAGAGAATATGAAGAGCATTATGGCATCTGTAGACTGGCTTTTGATATAAGAGAACACTACTGAGATCTACTGTCATTCTACAACAGACGGGATGCAGACCCCAGAACACATCCTACACAACTCACAAAAGGATTCAGAACAATTTCTATGCAAATCCAGATGTCAGAATAAACAAACTGATAGTGATACACTGAGGTGCATTCCGCTACATCTGCATGTTTGGCGAGCATTCAGAGAAGAAATTTTTATTGAAAACTAGAGATGTTTAAAAACAGACGACCTGATTGTATGACATTTGATATTTATAGCCCAGCAGTAATATTTATTTAAACATTATGTGGATAAGCTGCTGATCTAGAGACCATTGTTGCATTATAAACTAGTTAAATAATTTGTATCATCTTCACTGTTTACTAACATTTGTAAGTCGTTACTGATAATCTCTTTCTTTCCCATTATTTTAAGTCCTAAATCCTTCCTGGTCATATTGACACAAAACATCAAACCCATTTCATTCACTTCCTCTCAACACCCCATTTTCACCTCTAAGTGTCCTTCGGAGACAGGTACCCTGGGAATTTATTTCTGATATTCTGAGGGTTTATATTTCGTCTTCCTGAGGCCAGACTTCTAGTCCTTTTAATGTAACAAATGCCTATCATTTGATAGTGCTTCCTGTCATTTAATTTGTATGTCAGTCTTATAGGGTTAGCATTTAAGGTCACCATGGTCTCTGGCCACATACCAACATTATAACAACAATTTTCAGACTTCTTTTATCATCAGAGTATATATTGCATAATTAGTAATCATTCAGTAGTAAGTATAAATTTTAAAACTCTAATCATTATATAATTATGGTAATTAGTATATATCAAAAATAAGTATAACACTCCAATGTAACACCGTTCACAAAAGGACCTTAACACATTCCAAAATTTTCTCACATAAACTTCCATGTTAACAAGCATTTATCTTTTCAAATCAAAAACAGACCCTATAGAAATATAAACTGAATGTGCGATTTTCAACAATCCCTTTAATAATGTGGAGAGTTGAATAGTTTCCCTGTGCTAACTTTGCGTGAGGTTTCTTAGGTAAGACATAGGACTCATTGAGGCCAGAGCTTGGTCTGCGTTAGTCACCATTAACAAAACAAAAAAAAAAAAAAACCAAACCAGGGCCGTTCTGGAAAAGGAGTGATTGCGTACATTCCTGGGTAAACACTCAATACCTGTGGATAGCCAAGTGAAAAATCCCAGCACTTCACACACCTACATTATTCATAAACCTGAACAGATTTATGGGATTTTAAGACTAAAGTGATTCTTTTTCTTTGACTCTATTAAACTTTGTCTGAGAAAAGCATTTTGTCAACTTTTTTTTATATATCTTTAATAGCCCATACCTTAAAATGTCTTATCAAATTTTGTCATAACAAATGACACTGTATGTTCACAATGAACTGTAAGATAATACCGTTTGAATTATACATGGAGGCACATCATAGGTTACCAAAGTTCTAGAAACTTACACAGTAAGTATATGTAAGTGAAAGACTCCTAAATGAGAAATAACACACACAGTCACATTATCATCACTGGAGAGAACGTGCTGCAAAGAATTGCAGTCTACAAAGCCTGCCTGCAGTGTCCCTCCAAACATTTATAATCCAGGACAATGCTAGGACAATATCTCCTGGAGGATTGTATTTACAAGGGTCCTCAAAGCCAGCCACTTTAAACTGGGCACACAGAATTTATAACCTAGAGATAATCTGTTGTTTGATGATAAATAAAAGTCAATCATTTCATCTGCCCTCAGTGGAGGCTTGTTGTCACATATAGCAGGAAAATCTTGAGGGGGGTAAAAAGCTTTAAATTGAAAACAGAGGTGGACCCTGCACCACAATCATGACAAGCCTCAGCAAGACGGTGGAGGAGAGAGTGGGACTCATCAGATTGGTAAGCTATCCACTTCAATGTCTTGATATTAATTTTCAACTTCTCGTGTTGCATCTTTATGTACATGTCTTCACAATATCATTGTCCTGACAGCACCAACAGGTCAGGCCAATGTACTCGAGTACAGCCAATGTACCACTCATCCAGAAATGTTAGATAAAATTATCTAAAGAGTCCATTGTTGGGTATAAGGGAAAGAATTAATAGCAACTGTCACATCACTACCTAGCTATCATTAATTAAACCTGTAAGATTTAGTAAAAAAAATTCTCGATCTGCAAATTATTGTGTGTGAAATGAGGAGATGCAGATTTTGAGGTACAGAGGAGGCAAACTATTAACATTATGAATACCAGGTATACTTACATTACTATGTTAATCTGACAATAATGGACTGATGGACTCAAACAGCTATGTAACCCAACCCAAACCCACACACATCAATCAGAAAGTTAATGACATGATGTATCTGGTGTGTGTGGATCTTACTGCATGTCTTCCTCCTCAGTGGTCACTCGATGACCTCACTCTAACCCTACCTTACACAAACACCAGTGACACCAAATCATGCCTCTGTGTTGACCACACAAAACCTTTTAGAGCACAAGTGACAATTTTAGAATACATTGAATTTCATCATTCCACTTTGATAACCAGTAAATGACTCTGAGATCTTTCTAACGATAATTTTCTTCATTTTCTTGTCATAACATTCAAACTTTTAATGAAACTTAATATGTCATATCAAATCAATTTAAACTGGGAAATAAAGATCTTAGTGTTCACAAAAATATTTTCATTACATATCGTGTTTGAAATCAGAGCCAGCTCGTATCAGACAAAATAAAGAAGGACATAGACTTTTATCACACTGCCTTCAAGCATTTTGGCAAAAAAGCACACACTCACAAGTTCATATATCATGATTATTTATTTGTGTACAGTTTTTCCAATGCAGGCATACTTAAACAACATCATCTTCCACTGGCCTCATAAGAATGGATTCCATTAAAAGATTTGTCAGTAACATAATCAAAAAGATCCCCAAGCAATCATCAACCAAAAAGTATGAACCTGTCCACGATATCACACAGCAAAAACTATGCACTGCTGCAGAGGAAAATAAAAACACTAAAATGTAGTAAAAGCAAGTCATGAGAATCAGCTGATGGGGGGTCATTTATCTTCATATCAATTAATAAAACAGTCAGACCTCTAAACAAAATATTTATATCAGGATGGAACTGACTATGGCAACAGGCAATTTGAAAGAAAAAAAAAGATTTTTCTCTGGCTACGAATGATTATGCAATTTTGGAACTCAAGAACCAAAATATATATGTCAATGGTAAATGTGTGCTGTTCTTATTGATGCGCTATATAACTGCTAAAGGCCTGCATACAGAAGAGGGATGGTTTTGTTACTAAAACGTTCTCTCTTTTGAGTGGATTGTTTCAAGTCTCTGAAATATTTTCTAATTGATTTACATTCAACAAATGTTCACCACTATAGACAGACACGTTGGAACAATGCCAAGTTGAAACTGGTCCAAACTTATTCTTCCATCACTTTCCTTTTTTTTTTTTTGATTTTTTTTTTTGATTTTGATTTTTTTTTTTTTATCATTAAAAAAAAACTACACTAGCTTTGCTATTTACTCTTGACATAAGTGATTATTGAGATCCCCTAGATTGCTAATTTGATTGGAGAGAACTGTTGTCAGATTTGATGTATACGTAAATTTATCTGTCATTTCTGTGCATCAATGCTGCAGGCAGGCAGGGAGCGGGAGAAAACAGTATATGTATCTGAACAATTTGGAATGCAGGACCTTTAACAGGGAAAATCTCAAAATACCAATAAAAATAGAGCAAAAGATGAACTTCTGGGTTAAGTTGATCAGGGTATGCAATTAAACCTACAACATAACTATTGCATAGGTCAAAGGTCAAGTACAAATAAAATGCAAGGAAACAGTGTCTATATAAAAACATAAAAAAACAAAACAAAAAACTTAAAAGGGAAAAATCTTTAGATCTGCTGTGATACAGATTTGCTAATGGCGTCGTGCCATTGACATATGCTACATGCAATCAAAGATTCCTGACTTCCAAATCACATAATCAGGTTTATTTACCCTATGGCAAGTCTTGCCTCTGATAAATGAAACAGTCACAAGGTCAAGCTCCAAGGTCACAGCTCACTACATATGCACACAAGGATCAAGATGTTGAACCATCTGGCAGACAATTTCATGATGGATGGAGTAATTGGTGTCAGTTATGGCTACTAGTGTCTAGCCATCATAAACCAGCAGGCTGTCCAATCTGTAGATCCTTCTTATTACTCATATTGACCTCTAATGTTATGAGTGTGAATTCTCTCTCTGTCCTGGAAACATTAACTATATGGATGAACTACTAGGACTTGAATTTAGCTTGATATTTACCACAGGCAATTATATTGTTTGGGTTCAAATTTACCATTCTTTAATAGTAAATGTGAATCCACGTGATATAACTGCCTTGATGTTTAATAAATTTTTTTAACTGATGCTTCATATCATCTTATTAAAACAAAAACATCGCCTAACTTCCTTCAGCAGGGTATGTAATGACCAACAGTTTTCAAATACACTCAAATCGAGAGGAAGTCTTCCTCTCAGCAACTCGTGATCCATAATTCATGGCATACATAAAACTGCCATCATAGGAATTTTCATCAAATAATCAAGTGTAATGACAAGAGATATACCTGTTCTTTATGTGAATTGTTGGGTCATAATGAAATGGAGTATATAAAAATTCAATTTACTCAAATGGTCTGTGGCATATTAGTATTTCTCCAATATCTAATCATTTCTTCGTAATCAATAATTCAGTTTAAGTAGTCTACTGTATGAAACTCTACCTTCAAATTACAAATCCATACAGACAAATTACTATAACTTCACACCATGGTAAAAAAAATACTCTGAATACATTTTTTTTAACTTGAACCACCCTATCAGTTATTCACCTCACCTATACTTACCTCAATTGACAAAAATAACAATGAAGTATGTTCAAAAGTTCCCAGACTTAAAAAAAAATGTACTGACAAAATATAAAATGTATTTCCCATAAATTTGAAGAAAATAAAGTTTGTATTTTATAATAGGAATATTTGCATAAAACTTTTCACAGTTCAGTAAAATAAAACATTAATTTCATAAGCCTCTAGCCTAACAATTCATGTTCCATCAATGCTATTTATGCAAATCACAGGACCACAACTTCCAGTGTTATAGGGAGTAACTATAAAAAAGAAGCCCATGGGCCACATCACTCACCGGAGTCACTTCAGCCCATATGTAAAACTTTGATCTCCTATTGTGCCCCCCCCCCCCCAACTCCCATGGGCCATGATTTTAACAAAACTGAATCTGCACTATGTCTGAAAGCCTCCTTGAAAACATGAACTTTTCTGGCTAAGTGGTTTCTTGAGAAGAAGATTTTTAAAGATTTTTTCCAGTATTTTCCATGTAAAAATTTGATCCCCTATTGTGGCCCCACCCTATCTCCAGGGGCCATGCTTTTAACAAACTTGAATCTTCACTATAACAGGAAACTTCCATGTAAATTTGAAATTTACTGGAACAGTGGTGAGAAGAACAATTTTAAATGACCCCATCCTAATTTTGTATTTTTGTGATTTTCTCCCCTTTGAAGGGGCATGTCCTTTCACTTAAAGTAACTTGAATTCCCTTCACCCAAGGATGATTTGTACCAAGTTTAATTGAAATTGGCCCAGTGGATCTGGAGAAGAATATTTTTAAAATTTGTCAGTATATTTTGCTATTATCTCCCCTTGGAAAAGGACACTGCTCTTCGTTTGAACAAACTTGAATCCCCTTCATGCAATGATCCTTTCTGCCAAATTTGTTAAAATTGACCAAGTGGTTCTAAAGAAGAAGTAAAAAATGTGAAAGTTTACAGACAGACTACGGATAAAGGGTGATCAGGAAAGCTCATTTGAGCTTTTAGCTCAGGTGAGCTAAAAATGTAGGCCATCAGTTTTTCTCTGATGTTGTATCTATTGTTTGAACAGATGTGTTGCTTGTAAATCTTTGATCACGGCTTCAAATTCACTTGATTTTACAGAAAATTCGATCAAAGTAGGATTTTTTTATTTGGGTAATTTTCATCAAGTCTTTTCAAAATCTAATTAGGTTTATTATGCATTAATACTAACATGACTCTTTACTTTACCACCTATTAATGTTTTACTGTCTTTCGATTCTATCATTGTTTAATTCAAGACAATCGCCCATTAACACATATATTTAACTTGAATTTCAGTAAGTGAATGGAATTTCAGATTTCGGGACGTCATTTGTTCAACATACACAGAGAGATCAATAATATAACCCTAGAGCTGAGTAAGCATTGACAGAAAAATCCAAACCTGACCATTACTAATATCTGTTTAACTGCCAATGACATTCAAACACTGGATTGTAAATTCATCACAATGACCAGGTCGATTTTTCTTGCTGAAAAATGATACCTAATTAACTCTAATGGCAAAATTTAATGAGTTCAATATTTCATGCCTTACCAACTCTTTTAATTTGCTATTGAAAATAAATTCTCTTTAAATATTCCATTAATGTCAGATATACATATTTCTATTTTAATTACTCTTAAAATTGTTGTTCACATAGCTTATAACACACCTGTCATGTGACAAGTTATTCTTCATTTGTTTTTGTTTTTCTTTGTTTTTTGTTGTTGTTTTCTTGTGGCATTGATGACTAGTCCAGATGACACACTTGTTTTGGCACACTGATTGATAATTGCAGAATTTTGTTACAGTAAATTAGCTGATTCATCTTGTATAGACTTCTCCTATTCATACAAACTGCTAAAAATCAATAACCCTGCAGTTTAGGTATGGCTGTCCTTCAAAATTATTCCTACCCCCTGTCTCTGAGAGTTTACTTTCCACATGCAAAATCCATCTCTGTTCTTTCATATTTCTTCAACAAGAATGGTTTGACAGAGAGAAGGGACATATTCATACCAGTATATACTCAAAAGCACTGAAGGTACTGATAGTGCTACGCATATGGATTTTGGCATCGACAGGAAATAAGGCTTTACTTTGGTAATATCTAAATAAGCACTACCTGCTATTCTTGAGAAGATTTTAAAATTTTCATATACTGCCATGTAAAAATTTTACCCCTTATTGTGGCCCCACTCTACTCTCCAGGGCCATGGTTAGAACAAACTGAATGGAATTTTCCTTGGGATGCCCCCTTATTTGATATGAGTAATCACAGCACTACTGTTCCTATTAGAGAAGATCTTTTTTTTTCAAAATATTCCCATGCAAAGCTTCGATTCCCTGGTGTGGCTCCATCCTACGCCCATGGGGCCTTGATTTGAATAAACTTGAATCTGTACAACCCGAAAATGCTTGTGTATTTATATACCCGAAAATATTTGTATATTTATATATATGAAGAAATCAAAAATGTGCAAAGTTTACTGACGGACAGACTAGAGGAACCAGATATATATCAGGAGAGCTAAAAAGCTATGACTATGGAGACACTCTTGGTTCTGACATAAAATCCAAACACAAAACATCTGTTTTTTCTCCATTCCTCACTGTTTATTTACTTTTACAAGGCAACAGACCATTCAAAATAAGCCTGCTCTTGACCTACATCATCACGGCTCAGTGAGCCATAGAGATGTTGATACCAATACTCTAAATATTGTTAGACTTTCCTTCAGATTCCTGAGATCAGCTGATATGTCAATCAAGTCAAACACAAGCATATTCTATGCCTATGTGAACATGTAATGAAGTTAGGGTCAGGGCCTGAGTGCATGTAGCATAAAAATTTCTTTTTCAGTGTCACAGCTGCAGTCATTGATATTTTCTGTTACTAGACACTGTGCTGATATACTGATATATACAGTGTTGAGGTGTGGTCTATTTCAACGGTTTCTTTCAACTCCAATTTCAGGATATTTCAGTATTTAGGCCAATACAGAATTACTCCCAATTTGGATTTCCAACTGAAAGTACTTTCTGACCCCCAACTCAAAAAAATTTCATTGCATGTTCCAGAATTCAACCAAAATGAACATTCTCCAGAAAACAAAAATTGGTTCAAATTCAATTCTAGATTCTTAATGAAGCACTTGTTCACACACTGAATACTGATAACAAGACAGTATGAACTTTCAAATGGTTCACTTACTACCTGTCAAAAATTTAATTGCTGACCAACCCGAGGATGTAAGTCTACACACATCTGTAACATTTTGAACGTCTTACATGGCTTTGTTTACCATGAAGCGGTTATGTATACTTGGTTCAGTCAGACTGTTTCTACACAAAAGCTATTAGGGATTTTATCGGAAACCAATATGGATGACCACATAATAGGCAAAAGCTGATTAGATTTTGAGATTGGGGGAGGGGGTTCTTCATTCCTGATGAGGAATAAGTGTTGATAAAAATATTTATATGTACTTTCATAATCTACATATGTGAATAAAATACACTATAAAAAGATGTATCAGATGCCAAAACCTTGAGGCATGCATGCATTATACACTCATTCATACTTTTACCATCTGTTATTCATAACTTAGTACGGAAGTATATATGAATATTCTCTCTCGGTCTAAAACACCAGAACTAAAGAGCACATGTAAATAGGTTAATAAACTGCACTTGTGAAGCTTTCACAGTTGGGGTGCAAATTGTACAGCGTTTCCATCCTTCAGTGACAGTGTTGTGATTACATATTCACTTAAATGTCTCTGCTGATAATGTTATCAGTCCAACTTGTACAAGAAGCAAACAGGGAAAGAGAAAAAACTTGGTACACCCCCTAATGTGATAAACCAATGAGTTGTTATCAATACAATTAGGAGATACTGCTGAGAGGCTGATATATATGATGATTTAAAGAGCAACACAAAACTAACAATATCATTTAAAAAAAAAAAAAATAGGAAAGGCATGGTGGGCTGATAATGCTTTGAAATCTTTTCTCACAGTATATAACTGATGGAGGAATAACAAAACTGGACTAAAGTGCAAAGCACAAAAAAGGGGGTGGGGCACGTTGATCCATTTGCTTTGTACAAAAAATATGAAAAAAAAAAAAAAAAAAACATAAACAAAAAAACTGTATGATGTTGGCTTCATCCAAAGTCTTTAAAATAGTATTGTTGTGCAAAACAGAGACATTCCTAACGATGTCCCGGTCATCTATTTTTATTTATATGATTCATCTAGGAGTCCCATTGAATCAATAGACCGCTGATTTGTAAAGAAATCCGCGTAATCATAAAAGATCTAGTAAAACGTGTGCGGGGAATCGTATATTCCGAGGTTGCAAAGCTTGTTTACACATACACCGGCTTACAATAACAGTTGTCGGAACCTTTTTTCTATTTTCCCCCATTATCATAATCTATGTCAAGCATTGGTGCAGTGACTCATTCGACTCGCAACTAGAGACCAAGTCCTATAACTACCTACACCCAAAATGTAACCCTCTCTAAAAATATGTATATATTTTATCGATTTAGATGACAATGCAGTCTACCAAAGAACTGAATCATTAGCTGTACAATAAAATGATCAATGTTCATAATATGCAATGGAAAGTATTTCGAGATGTTTGAAATCACTTACCTTTAGTGATCTCCTCCAAAATAACATTTTTATGATCCTCCGTGTTCGGTTCCCCGATCACAAGCAACAGGGCCGCTCCCTTAACCCCTGGGCCATTGCTGTCATTCCCTAAATTTGTGCCTGAACTGAACTCAGACTCCATCTTCCAGCTAATAAACCGTATGAGCTCTACAGGAAGTAACGTTCACTTTCGGATAACTCTGTTGTTATCACAGACTGTCACCAGATGCTGTGCTGTGTTCCGAGTGTAATGCATGAGGTCATACATTGGTGTAAGGACGGGGGGAGGGGGGGGGGGGGTTGAACCAAAAATGAATAAATAATTAAATAAATAGGTAAACAAATAAATGTTAGAGCTCTCTCTCTCTCGTCGATTGTCGTCGTAACCTGTTAGGTGAGGATGTAAAGTTAAATGGTTTCCATACTCCGGATTTTTGTGCGTGGATAAAAAAAAAAGAAAAAAGACGGTGAAAGAGAATCATAGCCCGAGCCCATGGTTTTTCTCTGTGTTACATTCCATGTTTATGTTGAGTCCTCATAGTTCCACACAGATCGCATGGTTATAATTTGTCCTCATTGCACATGTTTTATCACCTCTCTCTCTCTCTCACTCTCTCTCATAACAGAAAAAAACAACATTAAATTCAAATGTAAGTCAAAAATCACACACACACACACACACACACACATATATATATATATATATATATATATATATATATATATATATATATATATTCCCATCAATACAATAGCATAGATTTAATTCTAATTCACACACAGTCCAAACAGGGCATAAGAATTATATACAAAGGAAAGAAAGTAACAAAAGGCATACATTTATGTAAGTCGTTTTGCATCAAAATTTTAATTAAAATGGATTTTCTTCATGATCCACATTGGGAATAATTCTTGTACATTGAGAAATGAAGAAGAAGGGAAACATTTTAATTTATTTTTTTAATTAATTAATTTATTTATTTATTTACTTATTTATTTATTCATTTTCGTGATTTTTTTTTTGATTTTTTTACAATACAGTGGCATTGATGGCCATTTGGGTGTGTGGATATCCCATTACTAATCGATTATTTGAACCAAATCATGATTGTTGAATTAAATGTGACAAATCAAATAAAGAAAGAAAAATTCTATTTTAGCTTATAATATCCATAGTTAAAAAAAACCTGAATACTCTGTTATAAACAAAAACTGTTCTGGATATCAGATTGTGAAGATGTTAATATTCTTAACGCCATGGATGTGCGTAGGTACCACTTCACTGATAGCTCTTCCTGGTAATATATCACTAATTTTGTACAGAAATACTTTATAACTTTATTAGTGTATTATTGACATTGTCTCGTTGGTTCTTAGAGATAGCTAGAATACGCGCGGATCCAGCTTTTTTCACCGAGGTGGGGGTGGGGGGTTAAAAGGCCGAGGATCTGGAGCCTGGTTCTAGGGCGAAGCCTTCGGAATTTTCACGTTTTTACAAATAGTAGACTATGCAAAATTTACAACCAAAATTGATGTATAATGTGTTCAACGAAAACAAAGACACAACTGTAATTTTCATATTATGACCTTGAATTTTGAAATTGTCCCCTGTGAGCGAATAAAATCGATCGAGAGAGTTGATGAAGCAATATTAAACGCGATGCTAGGGTGAAAGATGATTATATTTTCTTTCAATTGGAAATTCCAAGGGGGGGGGGGTCCAGATCCTCTTTCGAACATGTACGTATTGTTTTATTTAATATCATACACATCTATCCGTTTGCCATTACTTTTCTAACATGTTTAATTTGTCCGATTTTGGGACTCTGAAATAAACATTTTCTTTTCCATAAGGCGAATACATCACAGTACCAGTTACCTAATAAAATGGATCGGTATTAATACGCATTATAAAGATTTATATGAAAATAATAAAGAAAGATTAAAAAAAACATTTACCCGAAGAAAAAAATATAAGATTAAAATTCAGGAGGTATTTAAAAGCATATTACAGAAAACTGCACAATTACAATTTATGGCATTGAGACTATTTTTTAACGGGATTTGTTTACTATAACTGAGTAAATTGACCATATAGCAACCAAAAGATAGTACTTAGCGAGTAATTTATTGGTAAAGTTTGTTAAATACATTCAAAATGAGTATGTCAACAACTTTAAGGTATGAACTGAACACTGGTAACAATATGACAGAGGCATTTCTCAAACAACAAGAGAGAATTCAGGTAAATACAAAAGAGAACAGGTGTAAATACATTTCGAATTTCCTCGGTAAATTTTCACCCGTATATGAATTTTTAATCCATTTATATTTCGAATCCATTCGAGTCCCATTAATTTCCGTGTTCATATGTTTCTATACTTTTAGCATATATTTAGGAACAACAAGAAAATAAATGTCCACTTGTGGCAACAACAACATTAATTGTTTTTATATAGTTGATATATAAAAAACAAAAAATGGTGTATATGTGTAATTTATAATTCCTAAAAATTTAATTTATTCCACAATAAAAATTACATGTAAGTTCCAAATAATTATTAATTAATTACATACATTATACAATTTTGTACATATATAGTGCCCAAAGTTGTATTAACTGAAGTAAACTACATATCCTGTTTGATCATTAGGGGTAGAGCTTATATAGGCTAAGCCTGCTGCTTAATCCCATCAAATTATTGAATAATATTGTTTAAATAATCAAAATAGTTTGAATATTATATGCAATTTCCAGTACCAAATAAATCTCTTCCACACCAATATTAACTTCCAAAATTACAGATGCACAACCCAGCATCATAATTAATGAACAAAATATTTTGAACCATGAATGGAGAAATAAATATAAGTAATTGTATTTCTTGTTCTGGTTGGTTAACTCGGTGGCTAAATTTATGATCACTGCTTCAGTGATCAGGAGTTTAAATCTTGCTGTCTGGATTCAGACCACCCACCCACCCTGATGATAACATTCTACTAGATCTGCATTTTTTCCCTGTAAATAAAGTAAATTCTAAAGCTTTCAAAATCAAAGTTATTAAAATATCATTGAATTTTATCTTTCATTTTTCATTCAAAACAGTTTTCTCTGGAGCAATTATACATGATTTAATTACTGGAACATTTAACAAATACTATATCCCTGTTTCAATGTACCCTTCAGTTCCTAAGTTATTTACCTATAAATTTAAAACCATCCACCTGTTTTTAAAAAGTTTTATAATGTTTTGATATTGCCTATGTATGTATAATTTATTATTTGGAAACATTATCCTGATGTATAGAGAAAACAGTGAATTATAATGCTGCTTGTCTCAACAATTTTGGAAACAACTTTTCAAAATATTACTCTCCCTTGAGTTTCAATTCAAAAGAGATATATAATTCAATATTATTAAGGGAAAAAAGTGTCATAATAAAATTAACATGGTTTAATACCATAGTAAACGGGTTCAAATTTACTGGTAACTCTACATAGTTGGAAATATGTCACAAGTATGATACAAGTATATATAGGAGAAAATATGTTGTAGATTGTATGATAGGTTTAGTACAGAGATATAACAACTGAATTATATGCAAAAACAACCATGTTGTAAATTGCATGTATTTATAATGAATGGTTCTGTAATTCTGATCTATCCAAATTTTCCCTAAAGAATTACACAGTATTTACAGCTGCAGGTGCATGTGGCTCTGGTTAAATTGCTGAAAAGTCCCAACATAACTGCAGGACTGTATAGCTGGAAAAAAATGAGGTAGACTAGAGAACTTTAACAAATCCATCAGTAAGTAGCATGTTTCTATAATAGATGGATCTGTATTGTTTGCTGGTCTATCCCATTTTTTTTTTTAACTGTAGCTATTCATAACAAAATGTCAAATCAGCATATTTTGGCATGACAATGATATTTAGACTGGCAAACCTCTGTGAAATAATGGTTAGCTAACTTAGCATTGTTCATTATATTTCACCAACTTAATAAATATTTAATTCATTTTTATACTAAACAGTAAAAACAAACCAATATGATATATATGGTTAGTAATTAAAATGTAATCACAGCTACATGTGTATAAATAGCTGCAAAACTATTGCCGTTTGTTGTTGATGAAGGTAATGATGTATAACATATATACATTGCATTTTTTTCTCAACAAACACTGCACAAGTCATGCACTGTAACTTGATATTTTCATTCATTGCAGAAAGATGAAATGATGGCAGACAGAGAGAACATTGTTAGACTGTAAGTGAAATTTATAATTTTACCTACATCAATTAATTTTCTTCCATGTACTTTTTTTTTCTCACATATGTTGTACATTTACTTCAGAGAGAAAAATACAAACCTGAGGGCAGAATGGAATGAAAATTTGGAGAAAGTGTCTTGGAATAAGAGAATACAAAATGAAAGTAAAAGAATTCAAGATGAAGTTAGACTTGCTGCCAAAGCTGCCATTGTGGTAAGTAACTCACATATTCAGTAAAACACGCTTACAGCGAAGTGCATAAGATGAACAATTTTGATTCATTATTAATATAATTTGTCATATTCAATCAGTTCATAATATATTGTTTTAAAACTACAGGGAATGAAAATCACTTCGCTGTAAGTGTGAATTCATTATACTATTATTCACTGTAACCATATGATTTACTATATTCTGTACATGTACTTATTTTAACTGGGTTCATATTTTAGAACTTTTGGCAGTAAAGCAAAAGCACTAATTTATGAGGATCTTGATTCAGTCAAGTGCTAATTACAACATGACTACACCAAAGTGCATAGTGCATGTCAGCTCGACATGTTCAATTTTCTGTCTGGTCTGATGCATTTTCTTCCTTCCTGTTACATTTGGTGCTGTAGACCAGCACCTGGAACTGACAGTGAAAATTTTTTGCAAGGGGATAAAGATCCTGGGTTGATGTCTTCAAGAGCGAAAACATTAAGGAGGGAGGAATGTAGCAGTCAGCCAGGTTCGATCACTGGTTGGTAGAGTACCCGACTAGAGATTCAGGGGGCCTGGGTTTGAATCCTGGTCTGGTCTATTGCATTTTCTCCCTTTCTGTTAGATGTGGTGCCATTGACCACCCCTGGACTTGCAGGTGTAAGTCCTCTAGGCGCAAAATGATCTGGGTTATGTGTTTTCAAGGACATAGACAATTTAAGGAAGGAGGAATGTGGTGGTCAGGTGGGTTCAATTGCCAGTGGCCAAATAAGTCAGTTGGTAGAACGTCTGACTGGAGATTCAGGGGGCCTAGGTTCAAATCCCGATCTGGTCTGCTGCATTTTCTCCCTTTCTGTAATGGCATAAACCAAAGCTATTTGCATGCAGTTTGTAAATCAAGATTAATAACCTGTCCAGTCTGCTTTAAATCAGACCCCATACTCATTACCTTACCAACAATAAGGTAATGAGTATGGGGTCTGATCTTAATCAGACTGATAACCTGTCTGAATTTCATTGAGGTCAATGCATGGTGCTAAAATATCTGAAACCAAATTAGCTGCAGAACTGTATTTCTCTGAAGAAAAATTATGTTGACAGTCTGGTCTGTCAACATTATTTTTTTTGGAGAGCTACAGTTCTGCAGCTAAAACCAAATATACTTAAAAAAAAGAAGAAGATTTTTTGCATGTTTGTGATGTTGTACATAATAAATTAATGAATTACAAAGATCAAAATGTATCAAATATCTCAACCATGAATAAGAAATAAAATTTATAAACTTTTTTTTATTATGAAAACTATCAATGAATCTAGCTCTTTTGTAGGTCAGAAGGAAAGCTCTACGAGAATTAATTGAGAAAGAGATGGACATGTTTGAACAGGAACTTAGCTTACAGGGTAAAACATTCTTCAAGCAAAGGATATGAATCTCTTTCAGCGTCCTATATAGGTTATGGATTAAATGTTGGATTGTGAAAACTAAGAAGAATCTTCATGTGAATGTTCAGTTTTAATGAGAGATGTATCAAACATTTTACAGCAGTTTGTCTTTCTTTTTTCTTCTCTCATCTTTGAGGATCTTGAACAGAAGTACATGCAACTTGCCTTCATTCAGAATCTGTACTAGTATACTGCTGATACGGTGTGTTTCTCTATTGTTTGCCTTAATTATACATTGTAGATTTTGATAAATATTATATATATATATATATACGTCCACATAGCATTGATTTTGTTAATGTCTAAAATGTATTGATCAGAATGGAAGACTTAATTTGACTATGCATGTATGTTATGACAATGCTGTATATCAGTCCTTTGATTATCGTACTTGTATTTTCTTTATGACTTAAGTGGTTCAACAACAACATAGATGGATAACACAGACTGACTGAATAGATAGACATAGAATTAAAATCATATGCTAAACATAATGTGCCTGACATCTTTATCTGTGATCTTTGAAATATTCCTTGTCTGTACATTTAACTAAGCATGTGTACAAGAAACAAGAACAATTTTTGTTGATGATATTGTATAAATATTCCTATAGAAATAAAACCTCAAAGTGTTGAACAATTTTGTTGTAATACAATGTATGGAGTCCTTTAATGGAATATTTTTTAAATTTTATTTTAATGATGATACAAAGGAGCTTTAGAAATGTTATTACAAAACACATGACTCAACAGATGAGGCACCTCCAAATATACACAGAATAGACACCTCCAAATATACACAGAAAAGACACCTCCAAATATACACAGAATAGACACCTCCAAATATACACAGAATAGACACCTCCAAATATACACAGAATAGACACCTCCAAATATACACAGAATGCATAAAACTAATAAATGCCATGTCAAGAAGATTCAATGAAAGTGGCCAATGTGAATGAATGTCCAGCCCTGGTTGTGGTAGCTACTTTATATGTATTATATCATATATGTCCCATGAAAGTTAAAAGCTATCTTTCAGATTTAAGTGGACATCAAGGTCACAAGTCATCAAACATGAGGATCACATCCACTAAATAACTTACCCTCCCTCTAGTCATCAAACACGAGGATCACATCCACTAAATAACTTACCCTCCCTCTAGTCATCAAACACGAGGATCACATCCACTAAATAACTTACCCTCCTTCTAATCATCAAACACGAGGATCACATCCACTAAATATCTTACCCTCCCTCTAGTCATCAAACACGAGGATCACATCCACTAAATATCTTACCCTCCCCTTTTATAGTTCAAAAGTTACTACTGGAAAGGTGACACTGTACTGAATATCAATGCTTTCATAGTTATAATTGGTATTCAGAACTTGTATTAGCTGACAAAGGTCAAGGGGTCATCCCTCATGGCCTTTTCTGTAGTATGATAAGGTCAAGAGGTCATCCCATATGGCCTTTTCTGTAGTATGGTACTATCTTGCTTCAAGTTCACCCACTAAACATCAAAATCTTCTCATTTACATGTATTATAGTGTAATAGTCATACATCATGTAAAACATTCACAGATTTGAAGTCAAATACACTAAATGCGTATATTCAGTCCCTTCTACAGAAAATGATTTTGATGACAAGGGAATGGAGTTCAGTCAACTAAAATCCTAAAATCGCATACTCTTTTAGTGTCTGATGAAATTTTTGTTCATCATTTAGTAGTTCATACAAATGCAAGTTCTCAGAACTATGCCAAAAACATCTCACAAGTATGTCTATGTTTGGTAGTGACTCTGAGTTTCTGTTACTATGTTGAGGTAGGGACACCACAATTCTGTAGCTATGTTGGTGTAGTGACTTTGCTTTTCTGGGGTAGTGATTTCATGTTCTGTGGCTATGTTGGGGTAGTGACTCCATGTTTCGTTTGCTATGTTGGGATAGTGACTCTGTGTTTCTGTGACAATGTTGGGGTCATGACTCCATGTTTCTGTGGCTATGTTGGGGTAGTTAGTTTCTGTGGCTATGTTGGGGTAGTTAGTTTCTGTGGCTATGTTAGGGTAGTGACTCTATATTTCTGTGGCTATATTGGAGTAGTGATTCTCTGTTTCTGTGGCTCTGTTAGGGTAGTGACTCTGTTTCTGTGGCTATGTTAGGGTAGTGACTCCATGTTTCTGTGGTTATTTTGAGGTAGTTATGTTTCTGTGGCTATGATGGGGTAGTGACTGTGTTTCTGTGGCTATGTTGGGGTACTTACTGTGTTTCTGTGGCTATGTTGGGGTACTTAGTTTCTGTGGCTATGTAAGGGTAGTGACTCCATGTTTCTGTGGCTATGTTGGGGTAGTGACTCTGTGTTTCTGTGGCTATGTTGGGGTAGTGACTCTGTGTTTCTGTGGCTATGTTGGGGTTGTGACTCCATGTTTCTGTGGCTATTGTTGGGATAGTTAGTTTCTGTGGCTATGTTAGGGTAGTGACTCCATGTTTCTGTGGCTATGTTGGGGTAGTTAGTTTCTGTGGCTATGTTGGGGTAGTTAGTTTCTGTGGCTATGTTGGGGTAGTAAGTTTCTGTGGCTATGATGGGGTAGTGACTGTGTTTCTGTGGCTATGTTGGGGTACTTACTGTGTTTCTGTGGCTATGTTGGGGTACTTAGTTTCTGTGGCTATGTAAGGGTAGTGACTCCATGTTTCTGTGGCTATGTTGGGGTAGTGACTCTGTGTTTCTGTGGCTATGTTGGGGTAGTGACTCTGTGTTTCTGTGGCTATGTTGGGGTTGTGACTCCACGTTTCTGTGGCTATTGTTGGGATAGTTAGTTTCTGTGGCTATGTTAGGGTAGTGACTCCATGTTTCTGTGGTTATTTTGAGGTAGTTATGTTTCTGTGGCTATGGTGGGGTAGTGACTGTGTTTCTGTGGCTATGTTGGGGTACTTAGTTTCTGTGGCTATGTAAGGGTAGTGACTGTGTTTCTGTGGCTATGTTGGGGTACTTAGTTTCTGTGGCTATGTAAGGGTAGTGACTGTGTTTCTGTGGCTATGTTGGGGTACTTAGTTTCTGTGGCTATGTAAGGGTAGTGACTCCATGTTTCTGTGGCTATGTTGGGGTAGTGACTCTGTGTTTCTGTGGCTATGTTGGGGTTGTGACTCCATGTTTCTGTGGCTATTGTTGGGATAGTTAGTTTCTGTGGCTATGTTAGGGTAGTGACTCTATATTTCTGTGGCTATATTGGAGTAGTGATTCTCTGTTTCTGTGGCTCTGTTAGGGTAGTGACTCTGTTTCTGTGGCTATGTTAGGGTAGTGACTCCATGTTTCTGTGGTTATTTTGAGGTAGTTATGTTTCTGTGGCTATGATGGGGTAGTGACTGTGTTTCTGTGGCTATGTTGGGGTACTTAGTTTCTGTGGCTATGTAAGGGTAGTGACTGTTTCTGTGGCTATGTTGGGGTACTTAGTTTCTGTGGCTATGTAAGGGTAGTGACTCCATGTTTCTGTGGCTATGTTGGGGTAGTGACTCCATGTTTCTGTGGCTATGTTGGGGTACTTAGTTTCTGTGGCTATCTTGGGGTAGTTAGTTTCTGTGGCTATGTTGGGGTAGTTAGTTTCTGTGACTATGTTGGGGTAGTGACTCCATGTTTCAGTGGCTATGTTGGGGTACTTAGTTTCTGTGGCTATGTAAGGGTAGTGACTCTGTGTTTCTGTGACTATGTTAGTGTTGTGACTCCATGTTTCTGTGGCTAATGTTGGGGTAGTGACTCCATGTTTCTATGGTTTTGTTGGGGTAGTGATTCTATGCTTCTATGGTTATGTTGGGGTAGTGATTCTATGTTTCTATTGCTATGTTGGGGTAGTGACTCTGTGTTTCTCTGGCTATGTTGGGGTAGTGACTCCATGTTTCTGTGGCTATGTTGGGATAGTTAGTTTCTGTGGCTATGTTAGGGTAGTGACTCCATGTTTCTGTGGCTATGTTGAGGTAGTGAATCCATGTTTCTCTGGTTATGTTAGGTTAGTGACTCTGTGGCTATGTTGGGGGTAGAGACTCCATGTTTCTGTGGTTTTTTGGAGTAGTGACTCTATGTTTCTATGGCTATGTTTGGGTTGTGACTCTATATTTCTTTGGCTATGTTGGAGTAGTGATTCTCTGTTTCTGTGGCTAAGTTGAGATGGTTGTATCATGTTTCTGTGGCTATGTTGGGGTAGTTAGTTTCTGTGGCTATTTGGGGTAGTGACTCCATGTTTCTGTGGTTTTGTTGGGGTAGTGACTCCATATTTCTATGGCTATGTTTAAGTAATAACAGATAGGGAAATGTGTTTGCTGGACTCAGAGACATGAATTTAATATCAGCAAACTTTAACTTACTCTACCAACCAATCTACCATGTCAGTGTAATCAATCACTGGTATAATTCTCTACCCCCAATAACTCGACTCGCAAAAACTTGTAACCACCCACGGGATATTTTTGGGGGCATCATATTTTAACAGGTATCCATCCTATGCCTACTGTTCCCAATCTGTTCTACACAGCCTTACAAACTCAAGACCCACAGCCAAATGAACATTAACTAAGGATTATACCAGAACACAACATTCCATTCCAACAAGTCCACAAGGATATAGTTTCACCAACTTCAATTTGTATTGCAAAAGCATTAAAAACATGCTATAATTGCAACAACTTTAAAACTGACTTACATACTGGAAAATCATTACATTCTATAAATGGCAAGAAACTGTGTGAAACAATCTAGTCAAAAATGCACTGAAAGAAAATTAAAGAATTGTAGATAGAGCAAGGCGAGAAGTGGAAACGGTATAATATGCCAAGCAAATGTCTCGAGTTGCCACAAGTTGTAGAACTTTACTGGAGGTAGTATAAACATCATCAGGCTGTGATATACTTTTTTTTTGGGGGGGGGGGGGGAGGGAGGGGGGGCATGGTATGTGTAAAAAGTTCTAGCTTACAATCTAACAGACTTGGCATATTGACAAACCACAAAATCCTTGTGCAAAATTTTACCCAGTTCAACAACTTTTAATTTTTCAAATATCAATTGTTGGGAATCAAAATTTGTGCATTATGTATTATGCACATATCCAGGTTGTTTAGAGGGGCCTCCGTGGCCGAGTGGTAAGAGAATCGTGCTCAAAATCACAAGGCCTCTCACCTCTAGTTGGCACGGGTTCGATTCTCGCCCACACCTATATATGTGAGAAGGTTTGCCAGTTTACTTTCAGAAGGTTGGTGGTCTCTTCCCTGGTACATTATATCTGGGTTCTCTCCTCCACCAATAAAAACTGGACACCCCCAGGTAACTGCAAAAATTGTTGAGTGTGGCGTAAAACAAACAATCAATCAATCAAGGTTGTTTAGAATGGCCTTGGCTTGAAAAGTATGAGCGGAGTTAATTGGACAAACCATGTACATACATTGTAATATTTCCTCAAAACTAACGAAGTTCAACAATTTGCAACTTTCTCAAAAATTGGAAGAAAATTAAAATCTTTGCCAAACACACAATACTCATACAAACAATCTGTAAAATAAGAAGGTTCTCACTTGAAAAATTATGGCAGGAGTTAAGAGGGGGGGAAAAATGTGTACTCTCTGTTATATTTCTTCAAAACTGATTCAACATATTTTTTCAAAAATTGGAGAAAATCAAAATCATTGCCAAATGCACATCTTTAATACCCATACAAACACTCTGTAAAACAAGGTCCTTGTTTGAAAACTGCAAAGTTAGACAAACAAACCATGTACCCTCCATATAACAGAAATTTCAATTAAAGGGACAAAACTCCTTCAAGATGTCAAAATTGCATGATCTGAAGTAACCCACAAAGTATATAGCAAATTTCAGCTTGATATGTGACAGAGAAAAGAAAGTACAAATCTCCTAAGAGACAAATGTTGTACTACAATATATCCCATCCAAAGAGAGGTGCATAAAAACTGCTAGGTCTGTTTTGTTCCTGCAACATCAATGAAGGTGTAGGGCCATAATGGTAGTTCCATAAATGTACTTTACTTCTGTATTCTAGTTATGGTAACAGCAGTCCATGCTTTTTGAGGATCAAACTTCAAGCCAGAGTTTTAAACTATAGGTCAAGAGACAACCAGACAAATCTGGTTGAACCTCACATTTTGTTTCAGTTTCAACAGAAACAGCAAAAAGTCATTAATTTCTACAAGTAAAGATAAACCCAAGTGAATTCAAGATTTATTTTCATGCATAAAATGAATAAAAAATAAATTACACACAGATAAATTACAGTGGAATCCTGTAGACTGTGACTCTGATTCACATTATTGTTTATACATACACTAGTCTTACACAGGTACTTATTCCACATGGCACTAGATAATATGATACATAGTTTGAATCTGATGCCGAATTTAAATCAGATTCAGATTCTGAACTCTCTACTCCTGGAGGATTTGATAATGTACTACATTGAAATGTCAGTAAATGTTACAGTGCATGTATTACGAGTGCTCCATAGTGCCGTGTGCAATAACAGCCATTTTTAGTGTATTCCTAATATCTGTAAACATTTTCTCTTATCGTTTGCAGTTGTCAGGTAAGAGACAGGGAATATCATCGATGCCTTTCCTATTTTACAAAACTGGCATCTTTCAATTCCAAAATTGACAGCATTTTTATCATAACACTACAAACACACACTAATGACATAGTTCATTACAGTCATATGTTAATGAACAGACACGCCAAGCTTCTTGGATATTGCCTGTAGTTGCATGTACAAGACGGTATATATCAATAAATCATACACTTCAAAATTATATTATGGTACAAATGCAAAGTATCTGAATATGCAGAAACATTTGAATAACTTTTGACTGAAAGTGAAATCCACGCTCATACTGAACATGAAAAGACGTGGGTGTACAATTTTGCCTATATTCGGTGTTAAGAGTTCAAATCCAAGTTTTTGTTGAGTGTGTTCCATTCAGTGTCATTATTATTTTCCATCACACCAGAAGACACTTCTCTTGATTAATGTTTAGATGAAATCACCAATGGGGTTTAATATTGTTATGAACACCAATATTTAATATACATGTCAAGCTTGACTTGCAGCTCCTTATCCTTTACATACAATAGAAGATTTTAAAATAAATATGCAACATGTTGAACAGAAAATAAAACAGATATACATGTGCATATCAATATAACTGATTAGTTTAGAGGACAACATCCTGATTTCACATCATTGTGTTGTTCAGATTACTCTGCTTCTTCAGTAGATGTGCTTATAGAAATGATGAAATCAATGGTCAGATTGCCTGAACAAATACCAGTATGGTACAATGATCAAATAAACAAGGGAGGTTAGAAACAACAGCTGCCCAGACTTTAGCATTTATTTAAATTGTAGCACCTATATAAGCCATCAATGCAAAGGACAAAATACTATCTTCTACTTTTTTCCTATGGTTCAAAGCTCATAAAACTTTGAAAGCATATTGCAACTTATGAATATTTTTTAAGTAATGTGAGTCATTGTCTGTATAGGACCTTTCAGAAATCTTTGGACATCAATTTGTAGATGTCAGCGACATCTAAGAATGGAGATGTAAGGCATCATGATAAGACAGAATCAAACAGAAAATACACAAGTGTGTAAACTGCAACACTTCATGCGGGCATACTTCATGAAGTGCATTAAGTTATCTCATGTAGTACAGAAGATCTGGCATGCAAGTGACCTTGTTTTAAAAGTAACCTTATGGACAGTGACCAAATACAATACCCGTATGTTTTTTCCCAGCATATGTGTCCCTTTGTAATCAGAGAGCATAGTATATGAATGGAAAGAAGGATGGGTGGACAGATAAGGTGATTCCAGTATACCCCAACTAAATCTTTTGAAGTCTGGCAAAATTACAGATCCTATACAAGAACCATCATCAAAATAACCAAATTATCAATATATATTCAATATATATCTATATACATAAAACACACAATTTTCATGTATAAATTTTACACAGGCAGTGATGCATTGTTAATCCACGAGTTACGGAAAACTCTCTATGTGCTCTTTCTCCTATGGGTAACTTTCAATGAAAAAATGATAGTAAAAATAACAGATTTTTTAAAATCTCTTATCAATTATATCACTTGAAATAAAATCAATCCTCATGGTGCTATTTTGTCAATGTATCATAATTTCACCACTTTCGTTTTTTCATTGTCAGATTATTTCTCTTCATCCTCCTTTGTTGCAACTGTTCAACACTTTCGAGTTATAATACATTCAAATTAAAATCTTGCATGCAAAACACATACATCACACATAGAACAAAATATAACACAAAATAAAATGCATAACGAGAATCAAAATAAACTAACTGTAAAATGACAAGCACATCAGAATAGCCCGATCCAGCTTGTTTGATTTCAGACTTTGATTGTTCGTGACTTGTCGCCCAACTATCACAGTCAACCTACTAGAATTTCTCTCCAGATCTGGGTCTTTGCGGTACAATCCACTTGTTTCTCTCTGTCTCCTTCTCATTTCTATACACTGACCACTTCTATTTCTGACTAGAATACTCCTGAATACTTTAAAATCTCTGATCCGTCAGAATTATAAGAGACCATGCCATTTATGGATGCTTAATAGTTTTCCTATATAGGTATAGTGTACAGGTTTTATAACACAAACATCACTAAGAGAGCTTGGACTAAACTATATTTTTGCTCATCTATTTAAGGATTTGATGCCATTTGGATTCCTGTTACAGAATTGAAATCTGTATTCACACCATTCTTTTTGACATGTGTTTCAAAGGCAAGATTAAGGATGACAACATCATTTCATTCAACATAAAAGCCAAAACCACACAATGTATGATGAAGTGTAAATTTTCATACGAGTCCATGTGAGTAGCTGCTTCAGTTGTACATCAGTATAGAAGTTTGATAAGGTTTATTTCCTGTATTTTACAGAGATTCATCAGCCGCCTGTGTCATATAACCTCATGGGATTACACAAGAAATTTCATTATCATTAACAACACTCTTCAGAATAATTCACCAAAAAAATCCATATATTTAAGAATAAAACAAGCACATGCTGTCTATGTCATCTTCAATCTGAAATATAAAGTAAATGAGTGCATGATGCAGTTTGAGTACATTCTCATTTTCAATGGAAATCAAGACTTATATAAAACATCTGCAGAGATATGTAATCAAAAATGCTTATCCAAAGTCCCTTGCTTTTGCTTAAAATCCACTTCTATCAATATATATGTCTTAAATAGAAGTATTGCAATTTCTCTTTTTAAAACTCAATGTACATATATTTCTGTTGTAACTTACCTGTGTCAACAATTATTGGAATAGCTCAATTTCTTAATTCTATCAAATTCCTCACACCATTCAGTGAATCTTGCTTTCCAAGCATTCTCCATATCTTTTTCATCTAGAGTAAAACAAAGGATGCTAATCAAGTCTCATTTCTGATGTAAATACAATGACACATTTTGATTGGCTTTTTAGCATGGGGTAAATGTGGGTACCACCTGTAGCTGCAGAACTGTAGCATTATGGATTTATATTTTAATCTTTGACCATAATGGTCAAAGACTAAAATATAAAACCATAACACTCCAGTTCTGCAGCTATACCACTTGCTGAATGCTTGAATGTCAAGGCCGCAGTGCTCAACCGAGTCACTTGCTCATATATAGTACTCAAAATCTGAGAGCAAATTCTAATTGAAAGTGAGTAGAAATGAACTAACAAAAAATATCAATCATTGCAATTTTGAAATTCCCAATCAATTTTTGTGTGATGTTGGAAAAAGCAATGCTATTAGTCACCTCAGAAGCATGCAGGTGAATATAATGTTCACTTTTTCTAGTTTGTTGGATCTCAGCCAATCAGAAAGCTCAGAATTATTTGATAACATAATTACATATATATTCAATACGGTTCAACACTACACAATGTAACTGTTAAAGAAAACTTAACACAGAAATTATGAGTTACAGTCCTTTTTGATAATATGCATCTATAACTATTTGATAACTGCATCTACAATCAACACTGGAAACAATTTGTGGAGTGGTCAACCTTTGCTCCATGGAAATTTAAATACGTAAACCTAATATTTTGATGAAAATATTGACTGTTAGAAAAATAATCATAATAATGTTATATTTTGTGTGTCCTATGCCAAAATTGTCGTCAGGCTAGTGCACTATATCTCAAAACCCTGGCTAAAATTTAGGCACAGTGCACACAAAATTACATAAATACAACCAAACAAATAAACTTGTTATCTATGCTGTATGGATTATCCGTGTATGTAGGACTAAGCCGGAGGGCACTGAGATTTATCCCTGGGGTCACTGCTACATTTCCTTTTAACCTCAGGGTTAGGGTTAGGCCTGATAAGATAATAACATACCAGGTATGAGCATGTCTGTGACAAATTGTTTTCATTTGTATCACCCCAAATACATGTATGTAAATGTCCAAACATTTCCTCGAGTCCTTATAGGATAACTTGACTCTATCATAGGGTGTGCTAATACAGTAAAACAAGATTATAATGATTATTGTTATTATTCTAAATTTATACAGCGTTAATTTATCTAATTAAGACAATTACCCTAAAGTGCTGTACATGTAACACTATAAAACAAAGAACAACAAATGCATAAAATAATGACATAACTTAACACTAAACCGACTTTCAAAGAGAAACTAAGAGTAGGCAACAATATATAATTGTTGTGCAAGTTTTTGTTTTTGTTTTTAATTAAAACAACTGTTTACATAAATACTGAATTACAGATTAAAACTATTTTAGAGAGATATGTTTTAAGTTTATTGAACACATTATAATACACCCATGATAAGACTTTGATAACTATAAGGAACAAATTTATAATGAATTCAATCTTACAGTGAAGTGATTTTTATTTCCTATAGTTTTAAAATATACTATTCACAAATGAAAATTGTTTGTCCCCAGCACTTTGCTATAAGTGTGTCTTACTGTAATTGTTTGTTCTATTGTAATTGTTTGTTTTATTGTAATTGTTTGTTTTAGTGTAATTGTTTGTTTTACTGTAATTGTTTGTTCTATTGTAATTGTTTGTTCTATTGTAATTGTTTGTTCTATTGTAATTGTTTGTTCTATTGTAATTGTTTGTTCTATTGTAATTGTTTGTTCTATTGTAATTGTAATTGTTTGTTCTATTGTAATTGTTTGTTCTATTGTAATTGTTTGTTCTATTGTAATTGTTTGTTATACCGTAATTGTTTGTTTTACTGTAATTGTTTGTTCTATTGTAATTGTTTGTTCTATTGTAATTGTTTGTTCTATTGTAATTGTTTGTTCTATTGTAGAATGCTCTCCTTATACTTACTCTCCATCAGCTTCACTTCCACTGTGCTTAGCTTTTCGTCTTCGAAGTACGCTTCATAAATTCCTTCATCTTTCTTATAGACTCGAGACAGAATGAGATCCTGGTTGCTGTTCATCATATTATTATTATCCAGCTGCACTTGTGCTTTCTTGTTTTTGTCACTAGGCATTATTTTGTACCAAGTCACTTTTTTTCCATCCAAGGTAAAAGGATAATAATGTGGTAGTGTTGTTGATTGGCCCACGCCCACTGTAACAAGATTGGATTATGAAATCATATGCCCACTGTAACAAGATTGGATTATGAAATCATATGCCCACTGTAACAAGATTGGATTATGAAATCATATGCCCACTGTAACAAGATTGGATTATGAAATCATATGCCCACTGTAACAAGATTGGATTATGAAATCATATGCCCACGCCCACTGTAACAAGATTGGATTATGAAATCATACGCCCACTGTAACAAGATTGGATTATGAAATCATATGCCCTCTGTAACATGATTGGATTATGAAATCATATGCCCACTGTAACAAGATTGGATTAACGTTAACATTTGACTGTGAAATCATATGCCCACAGTAACAAGATTGGATTATGAAATCATATGCCCACAGTAACAAGATTGGATTATGAAATCATATGCCCACAGTAACAAGATTGGATTATGAAATCATATGCCCACAGTAACAAGATTGGATTATGAAATCGTATGCCCACAGTAACAAGATTGGTTATGAAATCGTGCCCACTGTAACATGACTTTTTTATCAATCATAAAATACCCACTGTAACAAGATTTTATTTACCAAAGCACATATGCCCACTGTAAGATTTTCATTATGAAATCATATGTCCATGTAAACAAGTGGACTTAATAATTTATGTGTCTGTTTAGCATCATACTTTTTGAGTAATATTCATATATGTATTACGGAAAATATAGATCACAAATAAAAGGCCCATCAGACTTGTAGGTTACCTGAGCATTATGCAACAGCTTTCAAAAATGTTTTCAGTCGCTTAAATCAATTGCATACAGTTGATAAGCTATAAAATGATGTAGACGTGACCCAACATGTGTCAGCTGGAATGTCACTTAAAACTGAAACACATACTGTAATCAACAGTCCAATATTCACAATCCCAGTACTCACCATCTCTCGTGGTTTTATTGACCATTGAAGCATTGTAACTCTTCATCAGTCTAGGAATATCCTCATGTGTATACTGGTTATCACTAAAATTGAAAATCATTATTATTTTAGTATTATATGGATTGAAAATGAAGCAAAATAACTTGACTAGGATCATACCAACACATTCCTTAAGTTTGGCATCCATGACAGAAATACAGTCTGTATATATTGTTAAGTTTGTTTCATAGTATAATCCTTACAATTTTTTTTTTATTTTGCAAGTAGTTCATGCAACACACAATTAAAAACTATCTCCTAGCAATTCTCAACTTCAGAAAGTTGCCTCCAAAATTAATTTTTTTTATTATATATATATATATATATATATATATATATATCTTGCCTGTCTATATGCAGCTTTCACCTTGGTAAAAACGTTTAAACTATGCAGATAAAGGTCAAGGTCATGCATCACAGTTAAAAAATTTGCTACAATCATAGTGTTTAGCAAACAAGTACATTGTGCTCAAATAGGTATTTATTTAACTTTGAAACCAGATCAGTTTGTGAAACACTCATGAAGTAATGTTAAAAGATTCTACTTCATAATATAGTATGAGGTCTACTTTCATGCTGACTGAAATTAGCATGTATCCATATCACTTCAGCTGATCCTCGCAACATGTTAGCCGACTTTCCCTTTTTGTGTCATGGTAAAGTGTAGTGGACACAAAGGAATAATTCTGTCAAGCACCTGCTTGTCTGTCATCCTGTTTTTCCTGTAACATATCTACCTGTCCATCATCATATTTTTCAGCAATACATTTACCTGTCTGGAGTCATATTTTATCAGTAATAATTTATGTGTCTGTTTAGCATCACACTTTTTGAGTAATACTCATATATGTATAGTTTCTTAAAACACCAGGTCTTAATATTCACAGGTATGTGGATCTGACAAAAGGCAACATTCCAAAATAAAACTCAACTGAATTTTTTAAGAGAAAATTTTTCAAATGGCATTTGTCAAATTCTTGCATGGGCCAGTTTGTCGGGGGTGAGATTCGGTCGGTCGTCATTGTCTACCTATGATACACATACAGACCTGCAATATACTACATAAAGATAAACTATGTACTATGAATTGTTCATTTTTGTATTCATTTTATTATATACTGTACAAGCTTTATCATACCCTTAAATAAAAAAGCACAATTGTCCAAATGTAATCTGTCTTTACATGTACAGTAAAACACACCTATAACGAACACAGTTACAATGAATTCACACTTATTATGAAATACCCCCGAGAGGAAAATAACAAAAACTTTATTGGATATGAAGAAGTCTGATTATAATGAACTCTCTGGCCCTGAAGGTTCACTATAACTGTTTTACTGTATAATGAAGTTTGGTTATAATGAACTGTTTTTTGCTGGCCCTGGAGGTTCACTATACCTGTGTTTTACTGTAGTATGTACATATATTGAAAATTTGTGTTTATTAATATAAAGTAAACTAATAAATTGAAAACTGTAGCAGCAGAAAGCTGAGGTTAACTTTATATGTGCTGAACAGCAATGACATGAATCAATGTACAAATCGTATTCATGAAAATGATTGGGAAAACCATGTGTTGTTGTATAATTCTACCACAGTTCTTACAAAGATCAGAGGAATGCTGGAGCCATTATTCTGTGATATACCTTCAAACGTAATGACTGTTTGTGAGAAAATTGATACACATCTCACTTGCACTTCATGTTTTGCGAATACAACAATAACTACCATAAATGATCATTCAATGTTATAAATCATAAAAATTAATCAATATATATTGCAAAATAAACTTTAAAATGACTGAAGAATATTTGTCATTGAATATATATTGTCTGCATTGCGAGATTGATACACATGTAAACAAACAAGTCAATGCTCCGACCAGTTAACCTGTGTAGTTTTCTTGGACTGTATTCAAAGCAGTTGACATAATCTGTCAACATCAAACTACATACTTGAAAAATTTTTCAAAATAGATCTAGAACACCTTACCATCTCACCTTTTTCGTCAGCAAATAACAAAACAAAATGTAGGCCAAGACTTTTTCAGAAATTGCCATAATCCCATGAAGTGACCTTAATTCATAGCTGTATAGGTAAATGAACAGCTGTGTATATTGAGCAGTAGTAGAACAGAAATAGAGTTCTGGTTTTCGTTGGTGTTGCAGGATAACCTCCTTGATCTCGCAATGTTGTTTTTAAATATAAAAGACTCAACTAAGGCCTTTACTTTTATATTTAAAAACAAATTTCTCATCCTCAGAGGTTATCCTGCAACATTCATGAAAACGTGAACTTTATTTCCTAATCATACGATGTTGCAGTGTATCTGACCATTTGTGTATCAATAAAAGACTGAAGGTCAAGCATAAGTTTATACAGAGAGGTGAAATAATATGATCATGGTATATATTATGTTTTCTCAGATGAGTTCTCCCCTCCTCCCTATAAATGATATTAAGAATGATGAAAGCACAGGCAAATGAAGATATTATGATTTTATGAAGAACAAGCACACAATTTCACTTCAAATTAATATACCTGTTTTCAACATCAGGCATTCCAACAATATCCAAACCATTATTGTTCATCATGCTTAAAATACATGCAGAAAATAGCATTACACCCTAGAAATACTTCAAACTCATAAAATAAAAATCTTTCAAATTGATAAGAAGTGTCTTATGTGCTTGTGAATTTCTTGGAAATGTACATGTATAAAATGTACTTTTCTTATTGATTAAATCAATTCTATATAATCTATGCCTGATATCATTTCATCCATATTTCCTTTCAAATAATGACGTCTGTGAATTGCGGGTTAAACAAATATGACCTTGATCTTAATAACAGACATTCACCATGATCAGTTAAATAGCTCTTACATTGAAAGCTTTCAAACTTCACCAAGTGAATGTGTGTTTTGTGGCAAATAATTATTTCCCATGATTATATGTGCCCACAAACTCCAATTAAGGGGGCATAAAAACATGCCACCATCTTTGATCTTTGGCAAAAACTTGGAGAATTGAATAAAATTTGCATTTTATAAATAAATGGACTGTAAATCTAATTTAAATCTAAAATCTTTTGATCTGCTCACATACAACACTACAAATGGATCCAACAACCTCCCATTCTGGGTCATGTCAGAATAATTGTTTTGTTAGCCAGTGAAACTGGTCTCACAGAAATCTTAACTGTTTTACCACTCACTTTATGTCCATCTACTATATGCTACATTTGACTAACGAGAAATTACTTTCTAACTGCTAGCTACCATGTGAACAGACACCTGTGTTTCTACACAAATCATGCTAAACGAGTCAAAGAGCACAAAAGGACCTTGCTTTAATAGATAATTAAATTTTCCTGCAACAACACAGCTGGGAATGGCATGATTGATTGATTATTTATTGCTCTCCGCCACACTTAACAATTTTTCAGTTATCTGGTGGCGTCCAGTTTTTGTTGGTGGAGGAGAGAACCCAGATACAATGTACCTGGGAAGAGACCACCGACCTTCCGCAAGTAAACTGGCAAACTTGCTCACATAACGCCGCGGCCGAGATTCGAACACGCGCCGACAGAGGTGGGGAATGGCATGTAAATATACCATATTTATATTACCCTCTGCCATATTTTATTAAATATAATGTAAATCTCCTATTACTCCAAATGCAAGCATTCGAAAGCTGAATGTGCAAAGGTTTGAAACACTCAAATTTCTAAGATAGCCATACTGTGAGTGGCTAAATGAATCTCGTGATTATTCATGGTCATTGAGGCAAGCTTTGTAGAGGTTCATAGTGAAGAGTATGTAAGCAGATCCAGCATCTAATTTTAATTATGTAATGGTTTTCATGCACATGCAAACAAAATGCAGAATTTACCAACATACATCAATAAAAATAGTAGCAGGTCATTAATCATAATCAGTGCAAAAAAAAAAAATTCTAAAGAGCAAGTTCAAAATTTGGAGCTCTTACGATGACTTCCTAATGGCACAATTTCCACCGAACATTGACTGGGTCTTTTTCCAGGTGCAGTATGGGTCATTGAGACAAGCGTCAATTTTTATGTATTTGTCACATATAATGACTGGGAACTGTTTTACTGCAGAATCGGTGCTTATATACAGCATGTCATTCTGCAATATAGAAAACAATGAATGTGTACAGCAAACATGAAGACGTGAACATTGTCATCCACCCACGACACACCTCGATATTCACTGCACGCCCATCATTACACATTTGTTTGGTTGATGTACTCCAACTTACATTTTTAAGGGTGGAGGGAATTAAATCAAACATATTGATAAATGTCATAAAAATAACAGATTTACAAATTCATTGATGTCTGTATTATACAGTACACAGGACAGCTAAATAAATTTAATAACTTATGACACCATGACAGTGAACACATTCTTTTCAACACCCCAGTCATACACTAAACTCCCCAGTCACACACTAAACTTAACACCCCAGTCATACACTAAACCTAACACCCCAGTCACACACTAAACTTAACACCCCAGTCATACACTAAACTCCCCAGTCACACACTAAACTTAACACCCCAGTCACACACTAAACCTGACACCCCAGTCACACACTAAACTTAACACCCCAGTCACACACTAAACTTAACACCCCAGTCACACACTAAACTTGACACCCAAGTCACACACTATACTTCACACCTCAGTCATACACTAAAATTGACACCCCAGTCACACACTAAACTTAACACCCCAGTCACACACTAAACTTAACACCCCAGTCACACACTAAACTTGACACCCAAGTCACACACTATACTTCACACCTCAGTCATACACTAAAATTGACACCCCAGTCATACACTAAACTTGACACCCCAGTCACACACTAAACTTAACACCCCAGTCACACACTAAACTTAACACCCCAGTTATACACTAAACTTGACACCCTAGTCATACACTAAAATTGACAACCCAGTCATACACTAAACTTAACACCCCAGTCACACACTAAACTTAACACCCCAGTCACACACTAAACTTAACACCTAAGTTATACACTAAACTTGACACCCCAGTCACACACTAAACCTAACACCTCAGTTATACACTAAACTTGACACCCCAGTCATACACTAAAATTGACACCCCAGTCATACACTAAACTCAACACCTCAGTCACACACTAAACATAATACCCCAGTCACACACTAAACTTAACACCCCAGTCACACACTAAACTTGACACCCCAGTCACACACTAAACTTAACACCTAAGTTATACACTAAACTTGACACCCCAGTCATACACTAAACTTAACACCCCAGTCACACACTAAACTTAACACCCCAGTTACACACTAAATTTAATACCCCAGTCACACACTAAACTTAATACCCCAGTCACACACTAAACTTAATACCCCAGTCACACACTAAACTTAATACCCCAGTCACACACTAAACTTAATACCCCAGTCACACACTAAACTTAATACCCCAGTCACACACTAAACTTAATACCCCAGTCACACACTAAACTTAATACCCCAGTCACACACTAAACTTAATACCCCAGTCACACACTAAACTTAATACCTCAGTCACACACTAAACTTAGCACCCCAGTCACACACTAAACTTGATACCAAGTCCCAATCACTCATTCTTGCACACAGCATTACATTACGATATTCTCTCTCACTCAGTTGCCAGTAGATATTACAGTTATCAATTTGTTGACCAACAATTCCTGAAGTTTGTTTTAAACATTTAAATAAATTTTATTCCATACAGAGTATGCATTTCTTACTGGCCACAATGCTTGCACAGATCATCAGAAACCTCATGGTCTGGCTTTAACTCCAATAGAATGAAAAGCAATAAAAATCTTCCTTATATTTTAAAACTTCAAATCTTGTATCATATTTTATCTGTAGTATCTTACAAAAAATTTCATGTCCCAGATGACCTCTGATTTGGGAAGTGGTGAGAAGACTGTGGATAAGGCATGCTTTTTTCCATCACTCCAGGAATGAATTTTGTACACTTCCCCGGTGTCTGAAAAACAGAAGAAAATATAGGTCTTTTTAAACACACACACAAACACACACACACACACACACACACACAAAGACAAATACACACACACACAAGAAATGGGAAGCTCAGCACTTGACTGAACAGTAGATTTTGAACTATAAATAGCTGCTTTAATAAACATTTATTTTGTACATTACTCAGTTTCACAGAGCTTTTTCTTTTTTCCAAATTCAATATATTTCATTTAATTTCCATAACATACATAACATATAACACAGACAGTTATAAAGATTCCCATCTAAGCACAGTGTGTGTGTATGTGTGTGTGTGTGTGATATTCTACAACAGGAATTGGCTTATTATGATTGTATAGCATATCAAAAACAATATTATTACATCTATGTGTATTTTGAAAAGGAGAGAAGGAATTAATTTGCTATTACAATAGGACATTTTCACAAACAGCAATAATAATATTCATGACTGTGCATCTCATAGTAATATATATTATATGTAATTGGATCTTGACCAGAGTTTATTGTTGACAATTGTGAGCTTACACTGAAAAGACATGACTTCCGGCAACACCTAAATGCCTTCTGGTCCGACTATACATACTAACAAACATACAGACAAACTAAACAACACTCCTTGCACATTCCATTTGTTTTATAGAAGACAAAAGACTTACTGGAAGCTGCATACAGAATGAGGGATCCACCCCGTCGACTCCTCTCCCTGTCCACTTGTAGAACATGCATCTGAATGCCGTCCACAAAGACCAGTGGTTTACCCCCGCCCTGCTGCACTGGGGCGTCTTTAAGGGGGTATTCCATCATAAAATTTTCTTCTATATCCTTCAGGCTCTTTGAGTCATCAATGCACTGTATTAAAATGTCAAACATAGTGTGCTGATAATCTCCTGTGCTTGAACACAAACAGGACACATAAATTACTGTGATGGAGAAGGATAAATAAATAAAAGAATCTATATTCAGGTGACCTAAAAATGGTAGAAAGTTCGAGTATGTCTATAACCCTAAATTCCTAAATTAAACCTTAAACACATACTGTCGCCACAACAGTCTGAGAGGTCATAATTTGAACAAATTTGAATACTCATTAAATATAGAAGCTGTCAATGCATATTTTGGATTTTTGGGAACTGTAGTTCTTGATATTTTTTCTTAAGGCATCCCACCCTATTTCTTAATAATCTACCTTAGATGGAGGTGCAGTCATTCATTTAAACAAACTTGAATACCTATATCCTAGATGCTTTGTGCCAAGTTTGGTTGCAGTTGGCCTACAGTTCTTCAGTTGAAAAGTTTACGGGCAGACATATGGCAAACATTGATCAAAAAAGCTCACTTGACCTTTTATCTCTAAAAACTTGATAAGCTAAAGCATTTATGGCTGGAACAAGAATCTAACCTGTGCCTACTTCACCAGCTCCACCTGTGAAGGTGTCCAGAGTAATGTCCAGTCTTTACCAATGTAAATCACTGACCCTGATAGACATTACCTGAACTGATCCACATTCATATATCTCCATCCAAAAACAACTCAATTCTTCTTAACTGGTGATCACTTCCTTGTAACTACGACTTAAAGAGATGTCTTGAAAAACTACCATGCAGATCAGAATGAAAACATAACCTCCAGATGAAGGTCATGGTAGTTACTAACCTTGCCTGGTTCGCTGTCCTTGGGAATCTTTTCTGCAGGAAGGGGGGTCCAGATGGAGTTGGCATTCTCCCTGTATTTGTATACCCGATCAGCAAACCTGTCTTTCACTGAACTGACTGTGAAGGCACAGATAGCAGAACCTGAAGATCCATTACTGAAACATAGAGATTACGATCTAAATATAGAAGATAGCAGAACCTGAAGATCCATTACTGAAACACAGAGATTGCGATCTAAAGACAGTAGAACTCGAAAATCCATTACTGAAATATAAAGAATACAATCTAAAGACAGTAGAACCTGAAGATCCATTACTGAAACATAGAGATTACGATCTAAACATCTAAAAGACAGTAGAACTCGAAAATCCATTACTGAAACATAGAGATTACGATCTAAAGACAGTAGAACTCGAAAATCCATTACTGACACATAGAGATTACGATCTAAAGACAGTAGAACTCGAAAATCCATTACTGAAACATAAAGAATACAATCTAAAGACAGTAGAACCCGAAAATCCATTACTGAAACATAGAGATTACGATCTAAAGACAGTAGAACTCGAAAATCCATTACTGACACATAGAGATTACGATCTAAAGACAGTAGAACCCGAAAATCCATTACTGAAACAGAGATTACGATCTAAAGACAGTAGAACTCGAAAATCCATTACTGAAACAGAGATTACGATCTAAAGACAATAGAACTTGAAAACCCATTACTGAAACATAGAGATTACGATCTAAATATAGAAGACAGTAGAACCCGAAAATCCAATACTGAAACATAGAGATTACGATCTAAAAATATTGCTGTACACATGGATAACTTGGAATCTAATTATAAATTTACTTTAAAACATACCCCACAATTCACCAATGTTAAACTGTTAATTAACTAAGGTTTAAAGATAGGAAAGGCACTGATCATGTGACTGAAATATGTTATGTCAGAAACTGAATTTCAAAATTGTTATTATTATTGTTGTACATTTATATTGCGCTTTACCTAATCAACACATCTACCCTAAAGTGCTTTACATGTAAAACAAACAAAGAACAATAAATACAAATAAGTCATATGAGGTTAAGTAAATAAGAAATGCAAAACTATAATATAAGGTGGGTTTTTTTGTTTTTGTTGTAAAAATACCTGTTTACACAAATACCGAATTATAAATTACTATGTGTCAAAATATTAAAAATAACAGTGGCTGTCATCATTTCACTAGGGTTCTATGACATCATAGCCTATGTTAAGTTTTTTGCAGTAGGTTGTTTTAGCTGGTTGTACATCGTGAGGCTCTAAAACCCAAGCAAATGAGAAAATTGCTGGGGCATAATTTCGGCGATTCCCCCCCCCCCCCCCCCCCCCTATTTTTCTCTAAGTTCTCTACCAATTTTCTTTGGAAATATTGAAAAAAAAAAATTCAGAATGAATTAGATTTGTATAGTAATATGGATTTCTTAAATACTAGTAAGCGTTAAATTATGTATGATGATATAAAAGCAATTACGAAAGAGCAAGAGCACCAAGTTAAATTTTGCCACAATTTAACACTGAATAAGCTCGAGTCTTTCACATTTCCATGTTGTATGGAGTCCATAAAAATAGTTCACTTCATATGTTTTGAAAAAAAAAAAAAAAAAAAAAAAAAAAAATTGACATGTTTTCTCATGTGTCTGTCACAATAGTAGAAATGGGGTTTAACAGCAAATTACTATGAAATCTGAAAAGATACTAAAAACTTATTGTAAGTGTATCCATTTTTTATAATACATGTACACAGTTTAACAAAATTATAAGGTTTCACTGGTTTTCAGGGAAGGTAACTCTTCCTTCAATAAGGAGAGCCCTCACACAATTTGGACATAATTGCAATGAGAGTCCCCTATACTAAGACTTCACTTAATCTGAGAAAAATTCATAGACAAATAATTCTTTTCATGCCACTGTACTGCCCATTCTCAATAACTACATATACTGCTCTTTATGGAAGAATGCGATTATATAATATATTACCTATAAATTTAGCCTGTATTTCCAGTGTCACAAATTTCTCATTGGTTACTATGACACTACTAGACATATAGCCACAGTTTACTTGGGTACTTACACAGAGGAGATGAATAATCCATAGAAAGTGTTGTTCACTAGCTGCACATCCTCTACAAAACCAATTTCAGTACTTCTCAATTTATGTATATAAAACAGTTTTGCGCAATCTTTCTTTTGATTTTATTTAAATATAAATTACAGTGATCTTCCAGTTTCACCATGATGCCTGTAGTTATAATCAACAACTAAAGTGTTTACACATACCTACGATTACATTAACCATGAAACAGACATTTTCAAACAAAAAAATTTGTATTAACATCACAACACGTGCATGACTTACGAATTTCATCAAAGTAAAACGGGAATGAGCCGGGGAGAGAGCAGTTCAGTCTGGCTTTCTGATACGTCGTCCATTTGTTGACAAGTAAACTACTACCACCGAGGTCTTTCTACAGTTTAAAATTTTAAAAATCAACACAGCTGTCACTTCTACAGTTTAAATATTAAAATTCAGCACAACTGTCTGCAAATTTCCCCATCACCATAATCACTACAGTTACAAATATCATATGATGTTCCACATACTTTGCAAACTTTCGCTACCCTGGACACAGTCTTCTTCATAAAATTCGAGTACTCCAGGGCAATTTCTCGGAAGAAGAAGTACACATCTTCATCAACATCAAAGGAAGCTACAAACTGGGGCTCTGAAAGTGTTATTTAGTAATACAGATTATAATTACAAACTGGGGCTCTGAAAGTGTTATTTAGCAATACAGATTATAATTACAAACTGGAGATCTGAAAGTGTTATTTAGAAATACAGATTATAATTACAAACTGGGGCTCTGAAAGTGTTATTTAGTAATACAGATTATAATTACAAACTGGGGCTCTGAAAGTGTTATTTAGTAATACAGATTATAATTACAAACTGGAGATCTGAAAGTGTTATTTAGTAATACAGATTATAATTACAAACTGGGGCTCTGAAAGTGTTATTTAGTAATACAGATTATAATTACAAACTGGGGCTCTGAAAGTGTTATTTAGTAATACAGATTATAATTACAAACTGGAGATCTGAAAGTGTTATTTAGAAATACAGATTATAATTACAAACTGGGGCTCTGAAAGTGTTATTTAGTAATACAGATTATAATTACAAACTGGGGCTCTGAAAGTGTTATTTAGTAATACAGATTATAATTACAAACTGGAGATCTGAAAGTGTTATTTAGAAATACAGATTATAATTACAAACTGGGGCTCTGAAAGTGTTATTTAGTAATATAGATTATAATTACAAACTGGGGCTCTGAAAGTGTTATTTAGCAATACAGATTATAATTACAAACTGGAGATCTGAAAGTGTTATTTAGTAATATAGATTATAATTACAAACTGGGGCTCTGAAAGTGTTATTTAGTAATATAGATTATAACTGCAAAATCTTTATAAGTTTTTATGTCATGTGGAAAGACCAATGCTTTTATTGAGAAATCTAAAACACTGACATAATGCTTTCATTGAGAAATGTAATACACTGACAAAACATTTGAGGAATGAATTTTGACCTATGATATAACCTAACTTTGTGCAGTTTACACTTCATAATCTAAATATAAGAAAATAGGATAATCATCAAAGAGAAAATGCGACAAACACCAAGGGTCTCCATCATTTCTTTTTATTTGATTTTTTTCAAAACACATGCAGTTTTTATATATATCACAATACATACACAGTGAGGATTCTATTCATATTTCTGAGAAAAAATAATCAAGAATTTTTAAATCTCCTTCATACTGTAAAATGAAATGTTTGAAGTGATAAATTCTTGCTGAAAATAGTGAATTCTTTTTATGGGACGGTTTGACCAAATCCTGAGAAATATAGATCCCTCAATAAAAACTTGGGACTTGATGAAATTCGTGCATTATTTACCGTTCAGCCAGCGGATGGGGTCAGCATTTTCCAGTTTATCGATGCCGCCTTTAAGAGCTGGTCTAGATATGGTGGCTTTCCCGTTATCAAGAATGGTTGCTGAATACAGAGCTGGGTGGTTATTAGGGTTACCACTGGCTGTAAAAACAAAACAAATCAATTCCTTTGGAACATAACAGTCTCATTCATTCACACTCTGTAATTTAGGCAGGCATATCTTGCTACTCATTATCAATAACACAAAAAATACATTTTTTAAAGAACTCATGGAATCAAGTCATGTGTATGCTTTATTTGATAGTAATGATGCCAATATATTTTCACTAACACAGATTTGCTACAAATGCCAGGTTGCTGTTCAAGAGTTTGATTACAAGGAATGATGGCTAATTTACAGAAAGTTGTTTACTTTTATCAGAACTGGGTCACCTACTGTCTAACCAAATTTTTGGTAATTATTAGAAATCAGATAAACACTGCCTCACATTCCAATGTGTGGTGTTTTTTTTTTTTTTTTAAACCACCAATCTGATGTAATGATGGATACATGACTTGCCTTAATATCTAACTAAAATGATTCTGTCTTGATCATTGTATGTGCTCTTACTTTGGTGTATTTAAAATTGTGTGCAGTCAGAAATGATGCACTATTTGGCATAATCATGATTTACTGCTTCTATGTAAAAGAACAAATAAACAGAGAATTTCATATTTTAGCACAACTCATGCTTCACCACTAAAATTTGAATCCCACTAAAAATAAGTACATGTACTATATCTTGAACAACCAAAGATTTGTAAATGATGTACTATTAGAGACCTGTGGGCTACACAGCATGTTTTGTGTAACTAATTTAATCTAATTACTTTACCATTTCTTCTAAAGGATCTATTTGGTACAGATCATTTATTTTGGAGGGCATGGTGTTTCATAATGAAAGAATTGACTTGTGATAATTTGTCAAATAAATGTATTAAAATTTTTCTGTCTAATAGTAAAAAGATTCGTATAATGAAAGGGAAGAGTCTAGTCATACTTACTGACATACACAGCTGTTGTATTGTCTTTAGGGTCTCTTGGACAAGCTGTAGCTTTGCTAGGTGATGATATGATCAAGTCATCACCACTTACCTAAAACATTCAAGTGTACATTTTATACGGTGTATAAATATTCAGAACACTTGTCAATTATTTTCACTCATCTCTGAGCTGCGATTTGAATACACATTTAATTACAATGTGGCTGTTAGCTTCATATAAGCGTAAGACATGACTATTCATTACAGTCAACAGTTTTACTCACACAGTAATTACTCTGTTTATTCACCTAATTTTAAATGGTCACTTGTCTAAAATGGCAAGTGGGACCAATTTTTTCTTATGAAGTTGTTCAACCCTAATCAGTAACACAAAAATAACCTAAAAGGAAAGTAGAAAATGCCCCCCTCCTCCACCCCCAAGCTGTGCAATGGAGCAATCGAATGGATTCTGAATTATTTATCTACTAAGACAATATGATTTAATGGATTCTAGGTTGTGTACTGCTAAGGCAATATAATTTAATGGATTCTGGATTAAATATCTGCTAGGGCAATATAATTTAATGGATTCTGGATTATGTATTGGCTAAGGTTGTACAATCAAATGGATTCTGGATAGTGTACTGCTAGGGCAATATAATTCAATGGATTCTGGATAGTGTACTGCTAGGGCAATATAATTCAATGGATTCTGGATAGTGTACTGCTAGGGCAATATAATTCAATAGATTCTGGATAGTGTACTGCTAGGGCAATATAATTCAATGGATTCTGGATAGTGTACTGCTAGGGCAATATAATTCAATGGATTCTGGATTGTGTATTAGCTAAGGATGTACAGTTAAAAACTCAAAACACATACAAGTACCTTCATTGTCAAAATGTGAAAATGGCAAAAAGGGGGATAAACAGTTTGTGCTGCCAGGAGAGCCACACATTGCTTTAGTCTAAACATATCACTAAAATACTCACTCAACACCACCATTGGCATAAATCCGACAGCCCAAATTTGACTGATTTTATGCATTTTCACAGTCATGATCATTTGCATTGCATATGAAATTATTGACTTTAAGCGCATCAAATGTCTGATTGCCCTCACCCAACAGAGGAAACATTTAAACAGTGACATTCCATTCATGACTGTCTGACATTTTTCTGTTGGATTCTGCTGACACAGAGTTTAATAAGCCAGGAGTTGAATTGTCGTTCTACTTACTGTGGCAGTATACTCTGAAGGAGTGTTGGCGTCAGTTCCACAGAAATACAATGTGGAGTTATCTACACGAACAATGAACTTTATGTAATTCTGACAGTACTCCTAAAAATAAAATACAAAAGATCATCACATAAAGAAAAAAAAATAATGGAACAGATCACTTATCGCATCCATGATTCAAACCAATGGTAGAAAATTTTGATTGGAGGTGAAGTCTACTGAGATATGTCATTCTTTACAGTATAATTGAGAGTTTTGGAATCAGAAATATGACTTATACACTAATACACACCTTCGACTTCCCATTAAATGAACATAGCACTTTATTATCTTTAGAAGCCACTACTGACTTAGATCTCTGAAACAAAAATTGAAGAAATGAGTGTACATGTAAAAATATATTAAAAAAATAACATTTTTCAAAAAACTAAAGTTGCTCATTATGAACACTGCATCTGTTACTTGCTGTAACTTGCACATGTCTTAAAACTTTTAATGTGTTTATCAGAATTTCATTTTAACATCACAGATAAATTCTGTACTCACTACTATACAACTCCACACCTAAAGGATTATGTACATGTTTTTGGTGGGGTTTTTTTTCCATACTGCTTTCTATTTATGTTTCATCTTTACACCACTCACAAAACAGAAATCACCTGATATCATATATTCATCTCTAAATCAAAAATACTTAGCTCTATGTACTTAGTTTTATATATGTACTTAGATTATATATATGCTCTGGTAAATCAATACTCACTTGTTGACTGGTATCACTAATATTGTCTAAACTTAGTTGTATTAAATGATTCCTGAAATGAAACAAAGAGATGATTTCAAATTCATGGGGGAAAAAATGTTGGTTGTATGCTAAGAAATTCATAAATATTACTCTTTCACATTAAAAAAAAAAAAAAATGCTCCTCAAAATGGAAGCCCCTGTGCAATATGGCCATGTACCAAAAAAACTTCATCAGGAATCAAGAGGAACCTAAATCTTTCTACAAGATATCACTGCAATTGTCAAAAAAAAACCAAAACAAAAACAAAAACAAAAAAACCCACAGATAACAAATCTTGTACATGCAGAATTTCACAATTTTTCTCCAGTAACCTTGACCTTAAATTTACATTTGAAACAGCAAAAACAATATCAATGCTGTCTGCCTTTTATGAAAGGTAGCATCAAATGCAGTTTAAATCATCTTTATAATACAAAGGTATGCCATGCTGGGAGGAATATGGCTTCAATCAATGTGTGCCATTCAAAAACATGTAATTCAGATGAACAGGTCTTTGACCTTCGACCCACACATAAAAAGGTATCTTTTCCTCCAATCTACAACGCATGTAGCAAACATCAAACAGGTACTCTTTCTAATGTAATTGCAGCTTTTCTGATGTTCAGTTGCTGGCCTATGGCCTTTTGACTCAGAAATCAATTAGCAGCTTTATCTTCCAACTCCTCATATCTTTAGGAATCACATGAAAAGAATGAATACTACAGTATTCTTTACTAGGCGTTCACACTCAACACTGTTATATTTCATACATGTTTCTGAATGCAGAAATCATTGGAAATCTTTCTCTCCCATACCAGAGCCTCAATCTAAATTCAACCTCTGCAAATCTCTGCATGAACCCTATATACCAAAATATGTAGAAAGTCGAAGAAAATTTGATTGTGACCTAATCAAAATCATTGTTCTATTCACATGCTGAACTTACAGGTTTTGTTAACATATGTATATTTATGATTGATTGATTATATATTGTTTAACGTCCCACTCAAGAATATTTCATTCATATGAAGACGTCACCACTGCCGGTGAAGGGCTGCAAATTTAGGCCTGTGCTTGGTGCTCAGAGCCTTTGAGCAGGGAGGGATCTTTATCATGCCACATCTGCTCTGACACGGGGCCTCAGTTTTGCGGTCTCATCCAAATGACTGCCCCATTTAGTTGTCTCTTATGACAAGCAAGGGGTACTGAGGATCTATTCTAACAACCCGGATCCCCATGGGGCTGTGTATTTACGACATCATAGAGTAGTTTAACATGTTAAAAGTATATATGCAATGAAAATTAAAGTGGATATACTTTAGAATTTACTTACTAAAACTTACAACAAAGGCATCATTTCAAAAAGATATCATTTTTGTTACACAAGGCTCTTCTGACTCTTCATGACAAAATCATGAGCCAGATATCTGAAACTACCAGACTTTCTGTTGGGCTATTCACATTGCTCGATACAATGAACAAATCCTGCTACTGAAATGTTGCTAATGGATTGGTGCTTTGAAACAGTTATCACAAAAGATTTTTCAACTGGAGAAATTATCGATATTTACAAACCAAATGCGTCTTCTCTGCACTTTTATATTCTGTTACCTTGACAACAAAGGTATCAATTCAGCAAAGTTTTAAATGTTTTGGTTTCTATCTATACTGCATGTCATTTTACAAATCAGCAGACTTTGACCTTTGACCTCAAAATCAATAAGAACCCTACTTTCCCAACTTCCTATTTCTGTAGCAAATATGAGATAGACAACTAAAAGATAATCTTTATATGGTGTCAACTACTTTGTTGCATTTCAAAATCACTTACTATGACTTTGACCTAAATAAAAACTGTTGACCTAAATAAAAACTTTTGATCCAGATATTGATAGAAATGTCCCTCTTTCCTTTTTTAATTGTTACAGTTAGTGTGAAATCAAATGTCTGAAACAGTGCACTTTATATGTCCCCAACAATTACTGATGCATGTAAACTCAACCAAGTTACTACACATCCCCAACAACTTGTTGCACAGGGATAATGCATGCACGAACACAGTATGTTTCAGCACACGATACAGTAAATCAGCTTTTACCTGCGATGACTTTATTTCACAATTTACCAGTGATGAACTGGTTAGCAGCGACTAATTTTTGCAACAAGACCATCTTATACATACAAGAGATATTAAAAGACTGGTTCACAGTGGAAAATTTCGAGATGATGAGCTTCTTCCTAACCTCATGAAATTCTCACTAGTGAATAAAAGTTGGTTTATAGTAATATATCCCCCACCTCTACTACCCTATAATAGGATACATGTTCATGTCCTTCCACTGTATATTTAACCTTTGGCCTTGAAATGGGACTGGGCTGATTCAAAATCATAGCAGCTACATGGTGCTACATAGCACTAAGAAGTTGAACAAAAATCTAAGCATCTAGACTAGTCCTAAGTAAGGGTAGCAAGTGTTAGTCATACAATGTTTTCAATATCTAGTCTAGTATCTAGGTTAGCTGCTGTAATATTGAATGCAGCCCTTTATTGACATATGACTGACCTTTCAACTTACTACAAAGTTTTTATCATGTACAGGGTAAAATTTGATTTCTAAGGTTAAAGGTGAGAACAGATAGTGTGTGAATTCTCTGCCTTACCTAGCACCCACAAATAATGACCCTGTTGAGTTGTCTATGTACAAATAACTGTAGTTCCTTGTGCTGTCATTTTGGAATGTGTTTATTTTCAAATCTGCAAAAGAAATTATCCACATTTTAAAAATACATATTCTAAAATCAAAGGCCTGAAGGGCCACAAAGGTGTCAAGTGCAATATCACATTCATCAGGGTTCTCAATAAATTCAGAAGGCAAAAGATGAAATTAGAGAAACTGGGGGGAAAAATAATTGAGTGCCACTGTAGACATTTTCTTGTTTTCTGGGACTTAAATACAGCATTAAAACCATTGTAAAATTCACCAAAATGTGTTTATTTATGTGAAAATAAGTAAAGAAGTGAGCTTGGACTGAAGTTGCTTATTCTAATATTAAGTTCATTCTCTCCTCTTGCTAGATGGTATCCCCTCAAGCCTAGTTACCTTACAAAGGCTATAATCAATAACCTCAAAATGCAGATGAAAAATGCTGAAAAAAATGCTGCAGAGTGAGACTACTAGTTTACAAAAGTCATATCTTCTCTTTCATTATGATGTAACAATTTCAGCATTAACTCTCTGTTTTCAAATAAATCTAACAATTCAATAGTTTAACATAATGTGAAGAAAGTTTATTGTAAATCCAAACAAGATTCAATTCCCACTGAATGCTACCCAGCCTGGATTTCTTCTTGAAATAATTTGTTATTTTCTTCACGATATACATGATACTTTTGTTTTGCTTCATAGAAAATCGGGATCAGGATTACCGAAAACAAAATCAGCAATACTATTTTAGTGTTTTTGTAAGAATGGCAACTGAATCATGACGTTGCGCATAATTTAAGAATTTATTTCACCTCTTTAATATTTATCCATTCTTCTAATCAGAAATAAGGATTATTGATGAAACTATGAAACTTTAGATATAAATGGAATTCAAGCAGGTTATTTTGTAAGTTTTCAATTATATTCATGAGCCACATATTTTGCGGGGAAATTTTTCATTGATTATTCTGGTCCCCCTTCCCACAATATCCCATTTTGAACTGTAAGAAACTTTCAAAAACAGTAGGCACTATTTTGACTTTGCCCATTGAGATTAGCTGATGGGCGGTATAGAGGCAAAATCCTGCACGATCATTAGAAGGCTCTCAAGCAAGCTTGACGCCTTAAAAAATAAAGCCCTAACTGGAGGTGGTAATTTCCTCTGGTACATAAACACATGCTGTGTTTTCTTCTTATGTCAGTGTCTGATCTATCAGTCACAGCATTAAAGACGATATGGTTTCTTCATCATATTCTGCCTTTATAATTCAGGGACCACTTGATCACAACAAATAACTTTGTAAGGCACAAGTTAAAAACCACTTGTACCTTACATGCAGGTAAAAATAATTTAGGGCTATATTAAAATATACCTTTTTTTTTTTTTAATTAGGAAGAAAAACTAAACAAAAGGCCCATGGGCCATATCACTTACCTGAGTCACCTTGGCTATTTAAAGATTTCCATATAAATATGCATATAAAACCCCTATTGTTGCCACACTGTGGCATTAATTTTGAAAAACTAGAATCTGCACTATGTAAGGGAAGCTGCCATGTAAATTTGAACATTTCTGGCTTAGTGGTTCTTAAGAAGATTTTTAAATGACCCCACCCTATTTTTTGCCTTTTTGTGATTATCTCCCTTTTGAAGGGGGCATGGCCCTTCATTTTAACAAACTTGTATCCCTTTCACCCGAGGATGATTTGTATCAATGAAAGTTTTATTGAAACTGATCCACTGCTTCTGGAGAAGATTGTTACAAATTTGTCAGTTTATTTTTACCTCCCCTTGAAGAAGGTGTTGCCCTTCATTTGAACTAAGTTGAATCCTCCTTCACCTAAGGATGCTTTTTTGCCAAGTTTGGTTGAAATTGGCCCAGTGGTTCTGAAGAAAAATGTGCACAGTTTACAGACAGATGGACAACAGGTGATCAGAAAAACTCACTTGAGCTTTCAGCTCTGGTGAGCTAAAAAGCAAGATCTAATCAACAAGACAAATACATAGTCTTATCATGTTTATTCAAATCATCCCTTTAGCCATCCAGACTTGCAATATAATGACCACCCACGTCCTAAGTATCAAAAATCTAACTCAGCATCTAACAGCAATAAATTATCCCCCCCCCTCCAGTAACTAGGGAATAACCCATCAAGAAACACAACTAAATTGGTGTTATCTCCAAGAACATTGATCTAACTAATTGGCATTTGGCTCCTGGACACTTGGTATGTGTATTTTGTACTTAATGGGGTCTAGTGTGACCTTGGGTAACCTCTGTACAGTCATTCTCCTTGTAGAAACTAAAATACCTTTGATTGTGTTGATACCTGATACAGAAATTTTCACTGCTCAAATTATTTTTGGGCTTTGTACAATAACTTTCTTATTCATCATTGTAACTGTAATTAAATAAACATAAAAGTTTCCTTTAAGTATAAAGTTACAGAATGAGATTAAAGTTAACTAAAAAGTGTGAGAAACTCCAAAAAATAAAGGCATTTTCCACAGATTAAATGTACAGTCATATTTCTAACCAAAGGTAAATGACTCACTGGACCACAACCATGGCTTTTAATATTCTTTAATTAATTGCTTTCCAGAACTTATCTTAATTTCACTGGTAAAAAGAAGCATATATCCATTCTCGCTGTTCATTGGTGAGATTTGTGTGTCTCTGCTTTCTTTATGAACCAGCACTCATTATCCCCTTTTCTACTAGTACACTCATGGTTTTTGTGATATTTCTGTTTATATCCTTAAATAAAATTTGAACTACCACTGCTTTGAATTACCATTGTATATAAGGTTATTTCCCATCATGATATTTTCACCTTTTTTTTTACATGTGCAGACAGTTTGTTTAGTTTAAAATTTGCCCAGACACAGTTGTATTAAAAGAGAGGTAATAGAAAAAATAAGTTTTGTCCCATCTTAATTCACCCATTGATGAGGAAAAGATGGGCGAAAATAAAGTAGGGATGAATAGTTCCCTATAAATAGTAGATTCAATTTCTGTCTTAGTGCTACTTGAGACTGAAGATTTTTGAAAGAAGATTTTCAAAGAATCTTTCTTTTTTTCCCCATATATTCCTAGAAATAAAACTCTGTGACCTCATTCTTTTCCTGAGGTTCATTTTCAGTACAAAATGCTTCAACCCAGCCCCTTCATCCAAGGACGCTTAGTGGCAAGTTTGGTTGAAATTGGCCTAGAGGTTGATTTGAAAATTTCAAGCCAGACAGATGAAAATACACTTGAGCCTTTGGTTCAGTCTGGGCTAGACTTTGGTTTAAGACCTGGTTTGACTGGTATGTTTCGTAAGATATGTATCTGATTGTAACTGCAAGATTACTGTCTTCAAACCACTATAACAGCAGTCTGATTTCATGATCTCTGTTAGCTAATCTGAACATCCTTAAAACAGGCATTTCAAATCTGAATCCAAGCTTTTTGAATATGTGAGCATTAAAATACTTATCATGATCATTTCGAGGAAATATTTGATGGTCTTTCAAGTTAATAACCAGTTTATTTTTATTGAAATTCAAACATCTGTTGAGGCATTAACATATACAACAGCTGATCCAATATCTTTCTGTCTGAGCTTTCAACACAGTATGTATACACAGCCTCCCACATGCATTCAGGAGGAAGCATGCTATTCTTCAATGCTTTATAACATGGATTAGACAACCTGTACATAGTTTAAGGCTGCTTCAGAACATGGTATTCCTTCATTATCAACAAAGACATTAATCAATATCTCATTTACACAAGATATGTTTGTGAAACATCCACTCATGGTAATATTTGACTTTGACCTTCATGAATGACCCTGACCTTTAACAGTTATGTAGCAACAGCATGGACCTTTCAGTTCACCAAGTATGACATGTCTCCTGTTTAAAATAAGAAATTTTAAAAATAAAATTTTAAAAAATCTCAAAAAACACTTGAAATATTTTTGACCTTGTTACCAGTCTTCATCAGTCATGTTTAGAATAATCACAACTAATGAAGACTGGTAACACCAAAATATATTTCAAGAATGTGTGTAGAGTATATATATAGGTAACTCTTGATAACGCATAGTTCTAGAGACCTTGATAAAACTTGAGAGATTGAGAGTGTGAGTGATCGAAAGTTGACAGAAATCCGGAAATTAAAGATCCAACATAATGGTTCAGACTTTATAGCAACCAGAGTGCATCTTCACAACATCCTATCATTCTTTTGACACGTCCTTCATATTTTTAGGTATATGTAATTGACTTTAATTTTTAACACGAAAATTTATCCCCCCCAAATTTTTTTTTCAAAGTTTATGTATATATTTGTTCTCTTCTCCAGTTAATATAGACGTACAGTTACAAGACAAATGTTTTGTCCATAACGAAGTTTCACAGTTACTAGGCCTAACCACAAGGAGCACAACCCATTGCACAATTGTTATAATTTTGAGTCACTTTACGCAAAGCATAGTTTCTAGCAAATAATGGTGACCCTTGGCATGTCTCTAAATTATATTCTCAAAATGATCATCTCATTGTTAATTCCAAACTAGTCTTTAAGTTGGATGTTTTGGAATTGTAATGAAAACAAAGCACTGGGGGGGGGGGGGGGGGGGGTGTTAAATTGACCAATTAACAATTAACTATCCATCCCACACTGTCTTTGTGTCCCCTTTATAAACACCTAATTAAGACAGCTGAGCTAGCCCCATGGGTGACCTATTATCCAGGTAAGGTCAAAGTGGAAATAATTATACCCTTGAGTGATGATGGGTATATGATACCAGCACTTCAAGAGATCAAGAGTAAAAAACAATGAAATATGTGTTACTGGACCCAAATTTCACTTTGAGAGATCGAGAAATTCAAGAGATCAAACATTCAAGAGATCGAGAGTAAATTTGCTTAGTTATATAAAGAAAAAAATCGGAACCATGATTTCACTTTGAGAGATCAGTGTTTGAACCATTGAGAGTCACCTGCATTGAGAGTCACACACACACACACACATATCACATATATACATAGACTCACACACTAGTCTGTAACATTAACACGATAAGACTAATTTTGACAAGTCCTAGAGTCAAAACCCTGGGGTTGCAAAATTCATACATTTGGTACATTTTTTTTCTGCTTTTCCTAAATATGCATTTAGTTTGACTCCCTGAAACCAAACCCTTACCCCCTATAGGATCATGAAATTTACAATTTAGGAAGAGGCCTCCCTGCTCTACATCATTATGCATTTAGTTTTTCTTACACATGTGCAGTCCTTAAGAAGACTTTTGAAAATTGGTCACTTTTTTCAGTTTTTGACCACTCCTAAAGCCCCTGGTGTGGGGGGGGGGGGGGGGGGGGGAGTAGTCATCAAGAAGTTAAAAATGTTCAATTGTTGATGCATGACAAATGCCACTCGATGCAGACCAATTGGAATAGGTCATCTGAGTTTACTCATGTGACCTAAAAAGCTCCAAATCAGATGTCCCACTGATATAAATTTTTATTTATGTAGTTTGCCTATGGGAAAATAGTCTTAAAACTATTTACCAGCAATTTATACAAAGAAAACTTTCTGAGATGCAATATATACATACTCATACATGAAAATATGCTGTCTCTGATGTATGCATGAGTAACTCCACAGAGCAAAACTTGCGGTATTTACTGTTGTAATCATTTAATACCATTGTCATCGCTTGTCTTCTCACTGTCTGTAGCCGTGAGTCCAATTTGTCTGGCTGTAAAATTTTCATTTGGATCAAATTGTCAAAAAAATTTTGATAAGCAGTACAATTATCAAAGCATTCTGAAGCCCAGTCATTTCTGAATAAGGATAATATTCATAGAATTTTAATTTGAATCAATTTGTCTGTAACTGTATCTGATAAGTAGAATAATGAACCCCCTAATCATTTCAGAATCTGTACAACAATGTGAAATTGAAACAACACAAATCACAATAAATCAGGCATAAAAAATTTCCTAACTTCATAGAATATCATAGTATTATATAATAATTTAATTAGACAGTCACTTTACTGAACGACTTCACTTCACAGTAAATTTTAGGATTTCTTTATATTTTCGGTGGTAGTCTATACAGACTTTTTATGATATGTCTTCAAAGGTTCATTATTCTCTTTTTCTTAACAAGATAATGCATTCCCCAGATCTCCCATGTCATCTTATTCTCTTTAGAGAAGTTGATAGGCATGTGAATGTACACTACGCCTGTCCATTTTTCTACAGAGAATAATGGCCTCTATGTAAGTTTCTGATATTCTATATCTACAGATTTCAGTGAGAATATTGTAGGATGTACATTTGTCTGGGAAACTAGCTCATGTCATTAACAGAACAGCTAAACTACCCTCTATTAGTCTGTGTGTAATTCAATTGTCATGCTGCATTAAAACCCAGTCATCCCGAAGTCAGGCCATCATTTGTCTCCCTTGCTTGAGTTGCTGTGCATTTTGCAATGTTCTGACCACGTAACTGTTATGCCACATGAAAACTTACCCTAACCATAATGAGATTTCAGATATAGGTAATTGATTTACAAATGAATTTTAGATAACAGAGCAGCTATCACAAACACATGTGATAACGACAAAACACAGTTCTGACGGGTTACAACATGGTTCTGACTGGCTACATGTGGAAATGACAAGATGAGGTTCTGACTGGCTGGGCATCGCCAGGCTAGACTGTCACTGACCTAAACACTGCCTTACAACAGATCCAATTTTATATGTCATCATACATGTCAAAACAACACACACAAAAAAAGACATAACTACCATAAACCTTCCAAAGTTGACACTGCCATATTTCAACAGTTCTGGTTATATGCAGTGTACTACAAAATAACATGTGTTATTATATCTCAACAGTACTGGTTATATGCAGTGTACTACAAAATAACAGGTGTTATTATATCTCAACAGTACTGGTTATATGCAGTGTACAATAAAATAACAGGTGTTATTATATCTCAACAGTACTGGTTATATGCAGTGTACTATAAAATAACAGGTGTTATTATATCTCAAGAGTACTGGTTATATGCAGTGTACTATAAAATAACAGGTGTTATTATATCTCAAGAGTACTGGTTATATGCAGTGTACTATAAAATAACAGGTGTTATTATATCTCAACAGTACTGGTTATATGTAGTGTACAATAAAATAACGTGTTATTATATCTCAACAGTACTGGTTATATGCAGTGTACAATAAAATAACGTGTTATTATATCTCAACAGTACTGGCAAGAAGGAGTTCACTATAAAATAACAGTTATATCTCAACAGTACTGGTTATATGTAGTGTGTTATAAAATAACAGGTGTTTCCTGCAACATTTACTCTTCAGAATCCTTTTCCAAAAAATAATTGAAAAAAAAAGTCTCCTGATTAAACAGCAACAGCAAATCAAAAACTCCAAAACAATTCAACACAAATAAATCTCAAAAGGAGAGGATACACACTGAGAACAGGGAAAATATATGCATATTTGAACTCGCTGCCCACCGATGATCAGTTAATAGATAAACAACAGACTTTTGTGGAATTTCAAATAGACGCATTGTTAGGTTCATTAATGTATATTAAGGCTTGACACATCAAATGAAGCAGAGTTTTACTGTGTTTATGTGGGGGGAGGTGGGGTTATTACCTTTTTCAAACAACAATGTAAATTGGTCATTAATACATGAAATGCACCAATAAAAAGAATTTCAATTTTGGTGTAATTTTTTTTTCATTGAATTTTCAAGTAAAGATTTGTGAATAATGCTAAAAATAATGGTGGTTTCATATGAAAATTTTTGTAGATAGTAAATATTAAAACATTTATGAATAGTTTCAAATAATTCTGTAACAATTTTCGGGGGTATCCTATGTCATCAGTTTATTGTGATGGATGTCAAGGTCATTGTTTGTTGAATCAACTTTTCTTTCAAAACATTAAGACCTATATGGAATGTCTATACACAACTAGCTGTCAAGATGCAACATTAACAAGCCTGCACACAGGGGCCATTAATGTAAAGAGAATTTACATGCTATGAATTACGGCCTGAGAATGTCTGTACCAAGAGGCATTCTTGCACTATATGTAGTGCTTTTCTTGCATCATCATTCATGAATGTATGACAGAAGAAACTCATCAGCAGCAAATGCGGACTGAAATCCAGCGAATTTCCTATTCTTTTCCTACACAGAGATTTTGATTGTCAACACTACTAGGTTTTCATTCCTAAACCGAGTTCAACCCACTTCAAAATAGTACTCACAAGCACCTCTGTGGTAAAAATAAACTGTCAGTCTGTTTATAGATATAAATGATTCACATGTCCAATGTACTCTGTCAAAACAATTATGATATCAGCGGAGCATATGACCTTGTACACTGGGAATTGGACCACACCTCATAAGCAACTCAAATTGATTAAACCATGGGCATCCACCAATCAATCTAACTGTGCAGCGGGCAGAATAAATTAGCTAATTAGTCATGAAACTCATCTAGTAATCCATCCAAGTGATGAGACAATTATTTTTCATTTGTCAGAGATCTTATTTCATTAACTGTACTTGCACTGTCCTGTGACTCGATATTTAATGTACTGTGACTGCATATTCTGATCACTCACCGTTATCAATCACACAAAACCTACGCAGTGTATGTATACATAGGGAAAAAAAGTTTTCATAGAGTGCAATATGCTCAAAGGTCATACACAACATTTCTCAACATTTATAATTTTTCATGAAATTTCATGTACAATTCACTTTGCAACCTTCCTTGTTTCTATAAAACTAACTTCCAGTGTATTATTAGGTCTGTTTTATAGGATTCATTGATTATATATTGTTTAACGTCCTGCTCGAGAATTTTTCACTCATATGGAGACGTCACCATTGCCGGTGAAGGGCTTCAAAATTTAGGCCTATGCTCAGTGCTTATGGCCTTTGAGCAGAGGGATCTTTATCATGCCACACCTGCTGTGACAAGAGGCCTCGGTTTTTGCGGTTTCATCTGAAGGACCGCCCCATTTAGTCGCCTCTTACGACAAGCAAGGAGTATTGAGGATCTATTCTAACAACCCAGATCTCCACGGGGCGTCTGTTTTAGAGATATATTTTGATAGTTCCTGGTTGAGGCAAGTAAAATGTGAAGTTAACTCTTATATGTTACAGAAGGTTCATATCGACATTACCTAGTTAATGTAGCAATAAAGAATGTTAGTTTGTTGTATATTGTTTAATGTCCTGCTCAAGAATTTTCGTAAAGAAGGAAAAGCAAAATCTTTGAATCAAATCAGAGATCAAAACTGATACCTTTGCATTGCTAGTCAGGTAACCTATGCTGATAGATTTTTTTCATATAAGCTCCATTTAAGGCAGCCTGACACTGACCATTTTGTGTACAGAAAATGAGCCTAGTCCAAAGTCAAAGCCACACATATGATAAATTCCTGAATATGGCTAACACTTGAATTGTTTGTCTAGTTTCCATTACGATTTCAATTTGAATAAGAGCTCTGCATACCCCCTCACAATGAGTGTGTACAAGCAAGTCCTGCAGTGACCTTGACCTTTGACCTCATAATCAAAAGGATTCTTCCTCTCTTAATGATGAAGTTACATGTGATTAGTATGAAATCAAAGAAGCAAAATAAATAGAGTGTCTACAAGCTCAATGTTTTACACACACACACACACACACACACACACACACACACACACACACACACACACACACACACACACACACACACACACACACACACACACACACACAAACACAAATGAGCCCATACATCCCCCTCACAATAAATTGCAAGGGGATAAATACACCTGATGAAATTCACTAAGATGAGTAAGTATAGAGAACAACTGGCAAAACACTCCATCCTATTTTTCTTTTACCACCCCACCCCCCCTTCCCCTTCATTTCTTTCAACACTTCTCAGTTCTGTGTTCAGTAGAATCGGCTTTGGTGCATGTTAACATCTGCTTGTTTGAGGAATATCTACAGCAGACACAAACAGATCGGACTTGACAACAGATAAATGAAGTATTTCACTCAGAACAGGGGGGGGGGAATTAAACGAGTGCATATATCTACATACGGGTATACACAGAACAGTCAGTCCTACAGCATTTTTGAAATATATTATCATCCACATTTATGTCTGTAATCTGTGATCCTGCTGCTAAGTTTTGTTGGATGGCTCCTATCTGTGTTGACAATCTCGTAACCGGGAAGCTGACTAACCCCTGAACCCTACCAAAGTTCTCATGAGATTTCAGTTACTGATACCCCAAACTATACAGTACAAAGCACTAAGCCAATCATCAGAATCGTGAGATTCTCTGTACAAAAAATAAAACTTTCTCATACAAATCATTACTGTCTACAACATTTACAAAGAAGCAAGACTTCAGCAGTCTGGAGATTTTCCACTGTTCCCCCATTCACAAATATTTGTATTTTAACAGGTTTTGAGAGTTCAGTGGTTTTTCTTATTTTTTTTGGTAATTTTGAGAAGTTGGTGGTTATTGATAGTTTTAAAGGGGGGAGCCTAATTTTTCATTACAAATTTACAAAACGACATTAGTAAAACTCTAGATTTGGCACCCAAAATGGCTAAAAATTTTGGCCAATACTTGACTTTCATATGTGGAGGCCCCCCCCCCCCCCCCCCCCTCGTTTTTGGAAATCCTAGATCCACCACTGTTTTGTGGTGTTTTTGAGAGCTTGGATGAACACCAAATAGTTGGTCTCCATTCAAAAAAAAAAAAATTATTAATTTTAAAAACATAGATGATATAGTGAATGATACTTCAATACAAAGTTCATAAAGGTTAAAAATAACATCCTAAAAGAGACAGCTGGTATCCTCAGTATAGGACACAGCTTTTTGTCTAAGTTACCTCAACAAACAAGTCAATACTCCACTGTTTTTTCAATTTTTTTCTTTATTCTATTTCTCAAAGGAACCTCTCAACAACCACTGCATTGTAAATAGACAAAAAGCTATTACATCAAGACAGCACAACAGCCTGCCCTCATATCCTTGTTAATCATTAGCATCCTGTATGACTAGTTCTCTTATTAATTAAATTAATTAATTTATATTCAACTGAACTGATGTAAGAACATTGGCAGTGAAGAAAATTTAATAGGGACTAGCTGTGCCATGCATGTACGGGAGGAGTCAAGTGCAACATGACCCCCTCAGGAGAAAACGCAGAAATTATACACCCACTCACAAAAGAAATGTGCTCACACAAACATTCATGATCATTAATAATCAGTCATATCGAAGCAATATGTCTAACCTTGATCTAGGCAGAAAGCAATACACATGCAATATTCATCTACATTAACATGCATGTATGAGAATGTTTTCTCTGCATTTTCAGAGGGAGTTGGAACTTGGAAGGAATTTGCCTGTTGCAGTAGAGGTTAGAAGGTACTCTTTCATGGGGACCTACCACTGAGACAATGGGGCTGTTTTACTTTATCAAAAACAAAACACAACCTACTAATGTTTAACAAATTCTGGCAAATCATTAATAGCTACATTCATAACATATCTGAGAAAAGTGCTTCTTTCAATACGTTATAGCCATTCAAAACAACTCTCTCTCTCTCTTAAAGAAATGATTTTGAAAGCTTCATCTTTCCAATACCTCATTAGTCAAGCACTGGGAGTATGTCTACCAGTCTGAATACATTGTATTCACATTACTCAAAATACAGAGCTTATTATGCATGTCATTAATACAGTACATCCATACAGAGCAATAACATTGCCTATAGTTAAATCTGTTGACATTTATTGACACTGTACTAGCCTGTAAGTAAAATTTCTTACCTTTTTCTAGAAATCGGTTGGAATATTGGGCTTGTCCATAGAACATAAAGAAGAAAAGTGATGAAATTTTTAAAATAAAATCCATTCCTCCTTTCACAGGTGAAGAAACTGCCATATTTTCATAGATGGAATAAGCACTCTTGTCACCCAGGAATGTTATTTTTCATCATCTGTATAAAGAGATGCAATGTGTACTACATACTGTAGATAATCAATCATTTATTCCCCTAAATACACTGCGCTATATATGCAACTATATACAGGTTGGTTTTTTGTTGGGTTTTTTTCTGGTGGGAGGGGGTCCACACCACCTCTGTGAATCCATTGTAAAAATAACAATGAAAACAATCAAGTTCTATCCATATACACATGTATCATTACTAACTAAATCCATTACTAACTAAATCTATGGAACACTGTGTACACAAAACAGCTTTCTTTTCCTCCCATTTCTCTAAATATTTCAGCAGCATTATCTATGATATAACTATAAAATTTCACTCCTACAAAATGTAACATTTCTACATTTCAATCAAATATAACCCCACAAAAGGAAGTGCTAAAAACAAAGTACAAATTTTGTGCTCATGGTTTGAAATATTTCCTTCAGCGACATCACTGGTTGCAACAGCACACCATATAACCTCATGACAAGCAGCTTACTGTAATATGTTTCATACTTCTTTTCTCATGAAAAACTTTCTCTAATCTGCGTAACATTTACTTAGCAATTCTAGAAAAACCTTTTTACACAATGTATAGAATTTCTTATACCTGCCACACATCAAACTATTTCTATTTTCTGATAATTGGGCAGTTTATCGAGATAGTGCTGAAATATACATTGTAAAATTCAGCATTTAAACATCACCGACTCACTCCACCATTTATCAAACTGGTTTTTCTCATGGCTCAGGATTGCGCCAATAGTGAAAAGATTACAACTTCCTAAAAGCTCCACACAATTATTCTATAATTTCCAAAACTTAGAAAGATTTAAAACACACAAAACTCTCACCATGTCATTAAAGTCCACTTAGAATTATATGTCACCCTTGAAGACAAATATGTACACCAAAAACTGGTGACATGTTTACAAAATGAAAGATTCTTGAATTGGATTTAAAACAAAAACTTTGCAATTAATTCTGCAAACTTCCTTGTTTTCTCTGTTCAACTTAAAGAGCAAAACAGGAAGAAACATGTATTGATAACTCAGTACTGATCATTATAAAAATACTTATGTTCCTCCATACACTAGGTATTGCTGATTAATTCTTCCACCTTCTTTTCACAATACAAGTACTCAGATTCAGGAATGAGTTAATAAATTTACAGTCTCTAGAAGAAAAATCTAAAGGTATTGAAACAGATTGAAACAGTGCCATTAGATGGATAGAACATATACTACAGTTCTTCAGATATTTTCAGGTGTCTATAAACATCCATTCCTTTTCAATGCTTCAAATTCTAAATACTTTCAGACAAAAGAGACATCAGCAAAATGTAATTTATGAAATGCACTTCTACCAACTGTAGTCTGCAATTTGTGAAAATTATACCTAAAACAAGATCAATGATATGAAATGTATTTTCAAAATGCCTTTGCCAAAAAATTGGCAAATCTTCACACAAGAAAATTAATACTCTGCTGAAATCATCAGAAACAAAACAGTCCCAGTTTATTTCATTTATATTAAATCTCATGGTGTTTTATATGTTATTTTGCACTTAACAAACAGATTCTTTAAAATTATTTATTTCAGAGTAATCCTTGATTCGGAATTTACAGATTTATTGAATGATCCCTGGACCTAATTTCTCTATACTATCACAACACTTTAATAATTTCATATCAGCCAAAGAAACCATCATTCTGCTGTATCTCTTAAGACTATAACATTTGGATTTATAAACTCTGTGTCATCTGAGTGGAGTGTCACACATGGCCATTGTGATGTCTGCAATTTGGGCGGACAACTTCCTCCACCAAATCAAGTGGTCGTTATTTGCAAAGAACTCTGGCATTCACTTTATGCACAACATGACCTTGTTAATTCCCAGCTCTATTAAGCATCAATTCAAATTCTACCACAATTATTGCATTTGTGGACATTATTCTGCGATATACCTTCATACGTAATGACTGATTATGAGAAAATTGATACACATCTCACTTGCACTTCAAGTTTTGCTAATGCAACAATTAAAGTTCATAATAGATTCATTCAATTTTATAATCATACAAATTAATCAATATATGATGCAAAACAAATATTTGTCATTCAAATCAATCATCTGCATTCCGAAAAAGATATCTAAACAAACATAGCGATGCATAGACAAGTTAACCCTCTTCCTTGAATGTTTAGTTTTCTTGGACTGTGTATTCAAAGCAATTACTATAATCTCTCAATATCAAAGGACTTGAAATACTTTTAAAATACAGATATAGTATAACCTGCCACCTCAACTTTTTCATCAGCAACACCCCGTGGGGATCCGGGTTGTTAGAATAAATCTTCAGTACCCCATGCTTATCGTAAGAAGCGACTAAATGGGGCGGTCCTTCAGATGAGACTGCAAAAACTGAGGTCCTGTGTCACAGCATATGCGGCACAATAAAGATCCCTCCCTGCTTAAAGGCCCTGAGAGCCGAGCATAGGCCTAAATTTTGCAGCCCTTCACCGGCAATGGGGACGTCTTCATATGAGTGAAAAATTCTCGAGCAGGATGTTAAACAACATATAATCAATCAATCATCAGCAACAATCATGAAGGTCAAGTCCATTTTTGAAATCCATATCGTCACAGTTTGACCTAATTTGTAGTATGATTGATTGATTGATTATTTATTGCTTTCCGCCACACTCAACAATTTTTCAGTTATCTGGTGGCGTCCAGTTTTTGTTGGTGGAGGAGAGAACCCAAATACAATGTACCTGGGAAGAGACCACCGACCTTCCGCAAGTATTTGTAGTATGATGGTAAATGATCAGCTGAATATTTATAGAATGTAAATACAATTTTTGTTTTCGTTGATGTTGCAAAATAACCTCCTCAGTCTTGAAATGTTGTTTAAAATATAAAAACTTCGGCTTTTATATTTCAAAATAACATTTCTCAACCTCAGAGATTATCCTGCAACATCCACAAAAATGCAAGCTTTATTTAAATACAGATTTCATGCTTATAACTAATGATATAAAGCATTTTCTTTGACCAACTTCGTTTATTATGAAGTTCTTTATTTTTTATGGAAAACTCTTTATTTTGATATTCATACTATATATATCCATCAATTTTCCGTCAGTTGATATTTTTGATTTCACCGAGTATGATCTGATTTTCCGGAACACTGCATTGTGGTTTTCTGAATCTGTATCATATCCTCTGAAACTGATGATATCACAATATATCATCACACATTTTTGTGGAAAATGATCGACTGACATAGCAAGACTGCATATACAAATCAAGAACAGAATGCACTTCTGGCTGTTGAACTTTTTCACACATTCAAAGAAAAAAAATTAATTACTGTATATATATATATATCAAAATAATTTAACTGGTTTTTGGTTTAGATTTAAATATTGATTTATTTACACTAAATTTCCACAATTAACATTGGTTAAATGACATCAAAAGGACCAGTGATTCTCACTTCTAAATGCTGAGTGTTTAGTGAAGGAACAATCACTACCTATATTTATGTCTTACGTTTGACACAGCCATGGCATGAGTGGGGCACAAACTCATGACCTCCTGTTTGCGATGCTAATGCTCTACCACTCAGCAAAGACAACCAGTTAAATCGATGACGAGTAATACGCATCAAAACATGTCTATCAATATACACATACCAAAATAAGTGTGCAGATTGAGCTCTAAACAAAATATGACACAGCTTATGAGATCACAATGTCCTTATGCCATAAATCTTAATCATATTGTAGAAAACAAATTAATACTTAAAAGTGAAAATTATCAAACCTAGCTGTGTGATTCTTACTGTGTATGTAATTCGGTTTTTCTACTACTACTACTACTGAAGACACCTGGCTCACATTTTTATCTGATAAAAGTTTAAAATGCGTAATTATTTCAATTTATTACAGTTAAAACTAATAAATTATCAAATAAATATATAGGTCATCGATAAGATGCAAGACATACATAAACAAACACATATCTCAACATAAGAAAATTGCAACTTCCTTCAACAGCATTATCAAACTTTCACAAAAACTGGTTAAAACAAAATAATAATATTCATAATAATTCCATGAAACTGTTTCTTGATGAAATTATACAAAATTTCTGTAAAAAATAAAGAAAATCGATCGCATAATGAACTCGATTAATAATTCAATGAAAACAACAGTTATTGCCCTTGGATTCAATATTTTGAAACATATTATTGATTATAACATATACAAATGGGACTTTTGAAATATTTTATATCTAACAAGATTTTTCATAATAACAATTGGAAAAGACTCCACAAAATTTATGGTAATATCATGCATAAATATTGACCAATGATTTTGCAAATTCTCTTACGATATCACAGAAGGGCAGAACTTCTTCAAATGATATTTTTTCAAATTTTGACTGCTCAAATAAAAGTAAGCTCAAACTTTGAAATGTTTATTTTAGTAAACCAAGGCTGGTAATATAATCTGTTTATAATCCTACTCTTATTCTATTTTAAAAGTCAGATTAGTATCAAGATAGGTTTTTTTTTTATGCATTTGATCTTCTTTGTTTTATTGTCTTACATGTAAAGCACTTTTGAGTAACTGCCTTAGTTAGATAAAGCTTTCTTTAAAAGTAGAATAATAATAATCTTATCCCTATAATTAAGAAGAACAGAAAGGTGTACAGACTGCATTTACTGCTAAACAAAAAAATGGAACTTACATAATACCTGTGGCCTTTATATCTTCATCACAAAATATTCCTTTCTTAGTCACTCTGTGAAACTGCCAGTAGACGATTCATACGACATGTGTAAGTATCTCTCTTTGGGTACCCCAGTCTTACATTCAAGCTTTGTACTGTTCATGACCTAGGGCTGATGTATTTACACATTTTTGACATTTACTGGTGTTGCCTGACTTCAACAAAAATAATGACCATCTAAATTTCCTTTTGAAGTGTTTCGTGTCATCTGTCAAATTTTGTTAACTAGGTCACCAAGAACTCAAGCTACTTGTCTTGTAACAATGTTCTCACATGCAGACGGAATTTGACAAAGCCTCACCCTGCTTTTATCAGCTTTTTTATGCAGACATGACTTCATTGAAGTAGAGGCTTGCACTTGCAGACAGCAATAACAACACTTATTGTACTATTCTGGTTCTTCAATGAAGCTACTTTCAAATCACTGAAAGGGAAGTTTCAGCTCAACACTCTATTTTCACAGAAATCTGGTCTTCTCCAATTATCCTCCTAATTTGTGCAAGCAACAACCAACAAGCATTCTAAGTATACTGCAGGTAATACAATCTCTCCTACTGGTAGGATAATTCAGTCAAAAGTACATCAACCATCATGAAACTCAAACTATCCAAGACAAAGTCATATATAAAATTTCATTTGAATACCTTCATCCAATGCAGAAAAAAGTGCAAGAAACTGATTCTGAAATTCAGCAAGACGCATATTTCAATCAAAAGTAGGTCAAGCAAATCAAAACTCAAAACATGATCTGTAACTATCCATGACAAAGCCATATATCAAATTTCAATAGAATATCTTCATCCAATGCAGAGAAAAGGCCAGAAAACCTCCAGCATTCATCAAGGGGCATAATTCAGTCAAAAGTAAGTGAAGCGTAACGAAACTCACACTTGATAAGTAACTATTGAAGACAAAGTTATGTAAAAAATTTCAATGGAATATCTTCATCCAAGGCAGAGAAAAGTCTGGAAAACTGATTTGCAATGACAGACAGACAAATGGACAGACCGACAGACGGACAGACAGGGTAAACTAACAGTCCCCTTTGGCAAAGCCGGTAGGGGACTGAAATATGCATTAACTAACTTTGGCATTTCTTATAAAAAAAAGTTTTACACACACACAATTAATAAAACCCAATTCATTTAAAACATAAAACATCTTTTTCTTGTATGGAATGCCTTTTTTTATGCTGTAACCATAGTAACAGTGACAGATATTGCTGGTCCCGTATTAAAGGAAATTTTTCAAAATCAAACATTAATGCAAACTTCCATAAAGGTAAATTTACAGTTCTCAACAGTATTAGAATGAAACACTGAACTCATTTACAAAGAATCTGTGGGACAAGCAAATATTACAGTGCTATAATTTTCTATACTGCTAGGGTATGAACATAGGACTCACTATTTCATGTTTGTACTATGCTAGGTTCAAAGTACTGCCAACAGATATAATTTGTACATCAGAATCACAGCTAAAGTCTGCCTGTGCAAAAACAACCCTAATCATTCAAGTAAGCCCTTTAACCTCGTTGACTCTACTTACTTAATACAGTTCAAACTGGTTTATCTGACAACTGTGTTACTCGTTTCACATTTTTTCATGTTCTTTCACACTATGCAATCTTAAACAGGTACAGTACTGACCTGATCCCAGACTTTGGGTCAATCGCTGATCTGGCCTGCCTCTACAGATCTATTACCATCCCCAAGACACGTCAGTTATACTTACTAATTCACAGGTACATCCCATTTAAATAAACAAAACAATAACACAAAATAGATAAACGCCTGAGAAAATTTCAAAAAGAAATTATTATCATTACGAAGAATCACCTGGAAAATGTCTGGAAATCTGCCGACTACCTGTTGGTAGTACAGACACAGCAGCTACACAGTTTATAACAGCCTATTCAGCATATATTGCTCAGCATCACAAGATTTACAAGGCGGCCTGACTTATCTTGTTTTTCCTTAATTAATTTAGATGCATTGCACATCAAACAAATGACATAATTGCTTTTCATTAATGAAAGATTTCAGTTGGTGCAGACTAAAGAAACAAGCTCTTTTTCTTTATATTTTACCAGTTTTTTGGTTGAGAGATAGCAATTAAATCAACATAATTTTTGCTCACAAGAAGTTCCGTTACATTTTCTTTGTGTAACTTTCTTGAATAAACTTCTGACTACATCCATATGATAGTATACCAAAACAAATCGCTAGAGAGAACTTATTGCTGTATTTCAGAAAAGTACTTTATCATTTATTAGGTCCTGGAATTATTGCCTTGCAATGATCATATAACAGACATGAATTATCCATACCAGACAGTTTCCAGATGTTGATGTAAAAATCAATAGTTATCTCATCTCTCTTCTTTTTCAAACTTCTATCCAGGTACACAAGCTAAAGATGCCATGGTATTGCACTTTTATGTGCATCGATTACACTACTTGCAATGACATATGTGTAGATTCATCGCAATTTAGGTTGAGTATGTACATATAACACGATGTTGACTCAGTCTATATGTAGTACAGTAAAACACAATTATAACAAACATATTTATAATGAATTCATCCTTTCTGTGAAGTACTATTTTCAGAAATGAAGCCAATTTTGACCTATGTTATATCATATAACCTAACATAGTGCAGTTGCATTATATTCTGCACTATGCTAAAAGCTCTGGAGGTTCATTATAACCAGGTTTTACTGAATGAAGTGTATGCCGTCTCCCTACTTTGCCTCAGTCAGTCTGTGTGGTGACACAAAGAGCCTTGTCATGTTCAAGTCTGTATGATGGTAACAAGTTTGGGAATATTAATATCCTTGATTTGTTTGATAATATTAAAAGCCTTAGTCTCTTAGACTCCATACATTAAACGCCTAATCAGCCTGTTTTGTAACACTAAATGCCAAAAGTCTAAGAGATGGCACTAAAACCCTTTGGGGGTCTGTTTGGTGACATTACAGCCTTTGGTGGCAATGTCCTTTGATGTCACCCCTGCTTATATCTGATGAAGGTCAGAAAAAAGATTAATTATCCTTTATTCAGCAATGTATTCCCAAGATCTGACCAGGGATCTTTTTAGGAATAATACAAAGTGTGTTTCCTTTTCACAACCTTTGCTTGCCTCACATTACAGATTTACAGGTAGAGGAACAAGAATCTCAGGGTGATGCCCTGTGTCAGGTGTCCTTTACATTCTAATGACTGTAATTAATAAACATTTGTCAGCCTACCTGTATCCAGTTACACCTACCCTCAAGTCCATGGCAATACACAACCAAGGCACCCAAACTAATGCCAGAGATTACATTCGTTAGTCTCATCAATCATTGTTATAGTACTTCACATGTTACTTAATGACACGAAAAACACTGATCTTGGACTAAACAAGAGGTACACCTGTACCATGTATATTACTTATTAAGATTTGTCTACAAGATAAGATCAAATTTCTAACCTTTATAATGTAGTCACCAAGCTGCTGAAATAGACCCAATGGTATACATAATTTACCCTTAAAACAATTGCCCCTTAATCACTTCCCACACCTTCTTAAACATACATACATATTCTTTATTTATACTTGACGGAGGAATAATACATTGTCATAATTAGTGACGGGACATTGGTTAATTTTCATAGTCAATCATTGGTTGCTGCTTCCAATGAGATTTTACCAACTATAATCGGAAGGCATGTTTTTATCCTAAAAAGCATACTTTTTAGAAGTAATGCATGATGTTGTTTTTTGTTTCTTTTTTACATATGTATATTTATATATTTATACATATATATAACTATATCTAATGTTTGTTCAAGAGTTCATTGCTATCTTTTACTCTAGATATGAAATATTGCAAATGCATTTAAATCTAAACATTTTTTTACTTAGGGCAGTTATGTATGTTTAGGAATTCTTAATGCAATCTTTGTACTTTGTAGAAGTGGAAACAGGCTAATTCCAGAATGCATTCTTTAAGAATTGTATATACATCCGATGATCAATTATGGAAAAAAAATAACTGATCATCAAAATCAGCAACTTTTTTTGGTCAACAATCGATATTTTCTGATTATCGGAACAACACTAGTCATAATCATGACAATGGCTGGAAAATGAAAATATAAATATCAACAATATATGTATCAAATCACCTGGCTGGGTGGCTCATTAGGTTAATAGGTCAACTGCTATTGATTGGATTTTTTAAATCTATTTTTAAATTTCAATAAAACTACATTTTTTTAACTTCAAAAGATAAATTTGAAACTTTTCAATTTCAAAATATAATTGTACATATCCTCTACCTTCCAACCATATCAGATTTCCCTGGTGTGTTATTCCTCCTTAAATCAACTTGTTGGCATGCTGAAATTCATTGAGGTTGACCCCCCCCCCCCCCCCCCAATCCCACCTCAAACAAAAGTCATTTATCAATGAAGGGCACTACTGCAATGTACCCAAAGAGCCAAAACACTTTCCATCATTAATAAAAATGATTTCAACTTATACATGTCTTTGCAAGTAAAGAAATTCTTCAAATATTTACATTTCTAAAATAAAAATTTTCTCCTTCTTTCTACACCAAAGCATCAGACATTTGTGATTTATTGTCTCATAATCAAGACACAAGTACTTTGCCAAGATTTTGGTTTAGCACCAGTGAAACATGTGTAATTCATCTGTCTGTCTGGAAAACAGTATTTGGTTCATGGGACTTTCTTTAGAATGAATTGCACATATGCCTCTGTTTCACTGGAACCATACACCATTAACACAGTCGTGTGACTTAACCGACAAAAGCATTGAGGATTCTTGAATTAATCTGTCCTTATGTAATTTCCAGCAGAATGACTACATTTATACCTATCATGTAGTGTCTCACATTTTTCAAGATGTTCATGCAGTGTCTTCAATAATATATTCATATAATTCATATTCAAGTGTTCTAATTGTCTCCATTCTAATCATGACCTTTAACCTCAATTTTACAAGATGGAAAATTACTTTTTTTAAAACTACATTTGCCTACCTATAGATAGCAAATTCCAAAGAGACAGAAACCAAAATGTGGAGGGGATAATTAACCATATCAGTTTTTTCATGTGAAATATAAGAAATTTGAACATATTTCTGATGCCCTTTGAAGGTAAAAATAAACAACCCATCTTCATGCTTAATTTTATATATTTGATTTCATTTTTATATTTTTGATTTCAAGAATTAAAGAAAATCAAATACTATACTCATCATGATGCTTGACTTCCTTTCAAAATAATATATTCCTTGTCCTTTTAAATCTTATCATCTACCTGTTTACCTCAATGGGTTATTGACATGTTTTATCGCATTATTGAATAATTCTGTGTTTGCCAATAACAAACTAAAAAAAATGGATCCGGAGTTCAAATCCTCGAGTTTTTAATTTTTTTCATGTGACTTTATACTAATGTTGCATTTTTTTTTCAGTAAGTTTTCAATTTTAAAAATATCACTATACATATTCTCCAGTTTCCGTACACAGAAAGTTTTTTTCTCTCATGTGTTATACCTCTTTAAATGACAGCGAATCGATCTCAGGAAGAAAAAGTATCTGAAATCATTTAAAACATTTTCCTTCCTAATATCAGCTATATTGTAACCATGATTCATTCTGAAATTATGATTGTGTGATAATATTATTTTTTAACATTCTTGTGTTCATCACACGGATGTACAAAATCAACCAGTTTTCCTGTATCATTTTTCACTAAAAATAGGAGAAAACAACAGAATGGAATGAGAGTATAGAGAGAAAATGTTCACCAGGAATATGAAGATGTACTACAGAGATTAACGAGCGTGTTCCTTAGTTCTCCTCCACATCTACAGTACACTCACACTGATCGAAATTCCATGTGTCATAATGACATGATTTTGAAAAACTAATCACGAGAACCTCTTACTGAAAATTTAAAATATATTTAGTGACACTTGAAGCAATAAAGTGCATTTTTTCAAAACATGAAATACTCATTTGTACATATTAATCAATCTACAAATGTGGAGAATTAATAGAATCAATGAAATCAATCAAATAACTTATAAGGATAGACTGTTTACATATATCTGACACTCCTTAAATAGAAAGGATTAACATTTCTGTGGGCAAACATGTGGTATTCAGTGTTTAGCAAGTCATCTTGAAATATGACTTGTCAACTAAAACATTACAACATGTACGTAATTCTAACCATTCCCTGAATAAGGTAAACCCCACCTTTTGGAATTTCTCAGTAAATTTACATTGTATTAGGAATATCTGTAGAGCTTTCTCATTACAACACAAAGTCAATGAGAAAGAAAACAATTTGACTTTGATAATTTTCACATTGAAATCAATGATGAAGAAATAGTCCTAACATCACTTTTCAGTCTGTAACTGAACTACAACCAAACGATTCAAATAAAATTGGATGCCACTTGTTCACAGTTAAACACTAAATCTTGAATATCTCTGTTTGTTTGATATTTAGCACACCAGAACTTCCTGATCAGTTCACTGAGTTATCTTCATAGAAATCACATTTCAAGGCAGACTGATCCTGAACATTCCAAAATCTCACACTATGGATATGATAATGATTGATATTTACCAGTTTCACAGACACCCCCCCCCCCCCCCCCCCATGTCAAACATAACGTAGCTACCAGCTGAGTAAAATTAATCTAAAAGATCATTTTTATTGTGTTAAAAACAAGATAATTCTTCTTTCTCTGGCTTTTAGTTATACTACACTACAAATGTGCACCTCCCCTTACCTCATACAGTGATCAACAAAACTCCTTGGGAATCAAATTCACAGCAGCAACAAAACTTTTTTTTTTCTTACACTACACTACAAATGTGTATACAGAATGACAGATGGAGACTTGTATGTTTACATCCAGGATGTGAGCGATCATGCGTATTAGGCAGGAAGTAAAAACGTCATAAGCACGCCTCCATTTCCCTACAGCTACTCAATAAATAGATTGTAATGATCATTCTACTTATATACCAAATAAAAAAAAAAACTTTGGTGACTACATGATCCTCAAGATACAATTCTTAAATGTCTACAGTTATTCATTCTAAGGTTACAATATATATATATATATATATATATATAATGTGTTGGGAATTTATTCTTTTTCCATCCCTTTCTTACCCACTATACTATTTAATGAAACATAATGAAGATGTTCAAACACCACAATCAGTAGAAAGAATCGTCTATTCATTACCTGTTAAGAATCTCTTGTTTCCACTGTAAATGTGCCAAGTCCCTGTACTCTTGTATAATTATGTTTATACCCACTCTTGAAATGTTATAATGCTTGGAGTGTTTATTGCATTCCTGCCATAGTTGAAGTAAACAAAAACACCCATACAACTGAGAGGAATTAAATCATTTTGTCTAAAAATTTCACAACTGAAAACAATTACAGTAACAGATAATTCAATTAACAGCTTTCATAAATCAATATGCATAAAATGAGTTCTGCATAATTTACACACAAATGACTCTGAAACCACGCTGCCATTGATCAGTTTAAGTAATGAGGCCACCTGGTGACAGAGACTTCACATGCAAAATTTATGGACTATACCTATTAATATAAATCAGAGGTTTATGAGCCATCTCCTTCTAGGGAAAAACCTTTTTCCAGATGGCAAACAAAATTAATCTGTAGACAACAAATATACAAGTATGGCAAACAAAATTAATCTGTAGACAACAAATATACAAGTATGGTAAACAAAATTAATCTGTTGACAACAAATATACAAGTATGGTAAACAAAATTAATCTGTAGACAACAAATATACAAGTATGGTAAACAAAATTAATCTGTAGACAACAAATATACAAGTATGGTAAACAAAATTATTTTCTCTTTATTCTCTCTTTACAGAAGTGAATAGGCACAGCCTTCATAGCCTTCATAGCCTAGATAGTCTGGATAGCCTAGATAGTCTGGATAGCCTAGATAGCCTAGATAGTCTGGGTAGCCTAGATAGCCTAGATAGTCTGGATAGCCTAGATAGTCTGGGTAGTCTGGATAGTCTGGGTAGTCTGGGTAGTCTGGGTAGCCTAGATAGTCTGGGTAGCCTAGATAGCCTAGATAGTCTGGGTAGCCTAGATAGCCTGGATAGCCTAGATAGTCTGGATAGCCTAGATAGTCTGGATAGCCTAGATAGTCTGGATAGCCTAGATAGTCTGGGTAGCCTAGATAGCCTAGATAGTCTGGGTAGCCTAGATAATCTGGATAGCCTTTATAGTCTGGATAGCCTAGATAGCCTAGATAGTCTGGATAGTCTGGATAGCCTAGATAGTCTGGGTAGCCTAGATAGTCTGGGTAGCCTAGATAGTCTGGATAGCCTAGATAGTCTAGATAGCCTAGATAGTCTGGATAGCCTAGATAGTCTGGATAGCCTAGATAGTCTGGATAGCCTAGATAGTCTGGATAGTCTGGATAGCCTAGATAGTCTGGATAGCCTAGATAGTCTGGATAGCCTAGATAGTCTGGGTAGCCTAGATAGTCTGGGTAGCCTAGATAGTCTGGATAGCCTAGATAGTCTAGATAGCCTAGATAGTCTGGGTAGCCTAGATAGTCTGGGTAGCCTAGATAGTCTGGGTAGCCTAGATAGTCTGGGTAGCCTAGATAGTCTGGGTAGTCTGGATAGCCTAGATAGTCTGGATAGCCTTCATAGCCTGGATGTCTGCATAACCTGATTTGTTCAATGCATTGTAGGTGTGAAGTATGCATCAGTGCAAAAGGTGGTTATACAAGCTATTAAACTTGTGAAACATTTTTGCCCCCCCCCCCCCCCCCCTCTTCCTTATTTTCAGTTGTTCATATCAACCATAATGGAAATAATCCTTCATTTGATGTTTGGATTGAAAGGTAATGCATTATATTAAATAATGATACACATAATGCAACATAATATTTTGTATATGAATCTATTAATGAATTACTAAACTACACAGTTTCTTGTTTTTCACTTATAACCCTGATCTTGAAAATCGTTAAAATTTAACAACTCCAATGGCAAAAAAGTATGCAGAATTTGATATCTACAATTTCATCTAAATCCAGTCCACAACAATTTTGTGGAATTTTTATATCTGGCTTTGACCCCAGATCATGCTGTTATCTCGAAAATAAATAAGGTTCAAAAACTATGCAACATAAAGAACAAGTAGGCAGAGTCAGCTGATCGTGTTCCCGAGAGTTTAACTTCAAGCAATACAAACTGCAACCGACTGCATTTTTCAAATATTGAAATTATGCATCAATTGACACCTATCGGTATACCTAATAAAATCCTCAAGATCGGAAGAAAAATTCTGCAAAATAAAAAAAGGAATATTGCTTGAGAGCATACCTACAATGAGCGTTTCATATAAACCGCTACTGCATCATATATACGGACATGGAAATGATGACTGCCAAGCAAAATCGGGTTGCTGAGACCGAGGGCATATGCAAAGACGGAAATTAACGTGAGTAACTACATTTCATTTGTTTTAAAATTGTTTTAACATTGTTTCATGAATGACTAAAGTATTAAAAGAGCTAGAAAGTAATTAAATTATGCGAATATGTTACTCAAATGAAATTTTGATAGTGAATTTGCTATGAAATTGGCATAATAAATTGTTTACAAATCTGGCATTTGCGCAGTGCCTCTTTTTCACATTTTTCTGAACTGGTGACCTCACTGACACATGACAGTGCACAGGAGTTACCTACAAGATAACAATGCACATCAGAGTTTACTAGCAGGAGTTACCTACAGGACCGCAGTGATTCACGAATCAACATTTTTTGCTGATTTTAAGGGATTATTGCTTCAGATTCATTCTGATTCTATGAAGCTATATATATATCAATCACAAATATGTTATTCTATTTGTTCTATTATTTTTCAATTCATTTACCATCTGTTACAGCTTGTATTGCTTTAACACTCATCCACAGCTCAAATGCAAGTAACATTTGAATTGGGATCGTTTATTTCAAAACTTGTTTGTAAACATTGTGATTAAAAACACTGACCGACTCCTTAAAATTTCATTGGGTTCGACATTCCCCATGAATAAAATGCTTTACTGGAAGTCATGGTGAATTCTATTATTGTTAAGTATTTCAAAGGAAAAACAATTAAAATTGTCCTCATTTTCAAACATTTAGAAAAACGGCCTAGCCTTTTCTCAGGTGATGAGTATTTCAAGTCATATTCATAGAAAGAAACAAGGGTTCTGAGTGTATTGCAGGCAATACAAAGTCCCCTACCAGTAGAATAATTCAGTCAAAAGTATGTCAAGTGTAACAAAACTCAAACTTGATCTATAACTATGTAAGACAAAGCCATGTATAAAATTTCAGTTGAATATCTTCATTCAATTCTTAGAAAAGTCCAGAAAACCTCAAGTGGAATGACAGATGGACAAAAAGACAGACAGACTAAGGGTAAACTAATAGTTCCCTTCGGCAAAGCCAGTAGGGGACTAAAAAAAACAAGGCTAATGATGAAATCGTTTCTTACACTAAGTAGTATTCTATTTTTCTTTACAAGTTTTTTCCCTTAAATTAACATAATGACAGGATTGTCATTAATGGTTGTCTGCTATAACTATCATGATCATCGACGATAAATATGGTATGCATCCAATCTATTCACCAAGTGTTTTATTCCCAAGTGTTTTAAATATAATAATTAAAAGATTAAAAAATGTCAGGTTGTTTTTGACGATGTAAGGTCAGTGGTGGTAGAGCTTGGTTTTTGATTATTGTGTTTTAGAATAGTATTACTTTGTACTTTGATTTTCTTTTTTTCTTTCCCTAATGAAAGAAAAATAAATTAATTTAATTAAAACAAATGTGTTTCTTACTGGGTTTTTTTCTCTCCATTCCTTGAATATATATTAAGACATCTTATCATTAATAAAAAAAAAATCATCCAGTTTTCATTGGCCGAAAACTGCTCATAAACCACGAGTCTTGGACTCATCTTAAACAAGAGGCCCCCAGGCCACAGGCCTTATCAGTCATGTAAGTATTAGGTAAAAGTATCACATGTCCCAGGGCTATGAAATCTAGAAAAAATTTCCTGTACTGCATATATCTAAGTAAATTCTAATATTCAGAAACAGTATAAAATATGATGTGTTCTTAAAACTTAAATGCCCAAAAGTGTCTATACTGATTAAAGACTTCTCACAATATATGTACCTTTTATTAACAAAATAAGACTAACTTTGACCTGTCCTAGAATCAAAAGCCTGGGGTGGCAAAATTCACAAATTTGGTACAGCCTTTCCTGCTTATCCTAAATATGCATTTAATTTCATACCATAATAGTAACCTTAATCATCACACCCTGGAATCATTAACTGCACAATTTTGTTATAGGACTACCTACTCCTTCTAAATATCTACTTAGTTTCAATTTGGTATCAATAGCATTAAAGAAGATGTTATTAAAATGATTTACACATATACACTACGTATATCAAGTATGAACCTGTCCTGGAGTAACAAAACCTTCACTCTTGAAATTTACAATTTTGTTACATGATCACCTGCTCTTTCTAAATATCAATCCAATGAAAATCCAGTGCTTGGGTTCAGTAAACTTTCATCACTTTTACATAAAATATATAATTACTGCAGAAACGAGCTAGGGCTGGCAGGGAGTGAGTTAGCTTGATTCTTCGGCTGATATAGTATAAATATTAATAATCTGCACCTGTTGCTTTAAATTTAATTTTTTGACTTCCCCAAAGCTGTTTTATAAACTTACATCAAACATTAAGGTAATCCTTATCATTAGAATACTTACCACATTGAAACTGCCATTTAAAAATTTTACAACAATTCTTCAAAAAGGAATTTTATGAATTTTGAACATGATAAAACACATGTATGTGAATATTCACATTTCATATATTTACATGTATGTTGAATAAAAACCACATTGATAACAACACACACACACACCACAAAAATATTCCCTGAATTTCTTGATATTAGAGACATTCATTTCTTTTAATCAATTTCATGAAGATCCGTAAATATAATTCCTCATCAACTGAATGCACTCAATCGTGTTAAAGTATGAAATTAAAAAAACGTATTTTAATATGGTTAAAAGAGTTCATTTTTGTATAATTACAAGAGAGAGAGAGAGAGAGAGAGGGGGGGGGGGGGGGGGAGGGCTAGTTGTAGGGGAATTGTCCCAAAGAGGGGACGAGTTGTCCTGGGGGCGAGTTGTCCACCATTCATTTTTACACCTTAGTCTACGCCTGTTTACTTCTCCAAAGAGAATAGGTACATAGTACATAGAATAGCACGTGAGCCCTCCCGCGTTATCCATGGTTCTCACAAAAATAAATCTTGGGAAGATCTTGTTTGCAAGAACAATAATGAAAATGGCGTCAACTGAACTGGAAACCATGCAAAAGCCTTGCGAACTAGGCCTGTTTCATTTTTTATCGAAATGTGTAGGGCCTACATCTGTAAATTTACTAAGCCTAACTATAACTAAAAAAATGATAAGTCTAAAACAACGCATGCATATACCCACCTCTTCTGCTGAAAACCAATTTCGAATATGATGCTGCAGCAGCAAAAGAACATAATTGGCAAGAGGTATAAATAGTTAAACTTAAAGCCACTTTTGCCCGCATTGCGATTTTTCAATATTTCTCGTTTAATACTGTATATAAATATATAAAAATTTCTTAGTGATTACTGTTTGTGATCTTTTAAACACGATTCAAATAATTTGGGGGGAGAATTCTATTATAAACGTACCGAACCTGAGTTTTCTCAAATAAGGGAGGGGGTAAATGTAGTATATTTTTGTAATGCCGAACACGCTAGCTGATTACGTGGCGGAAGCAAAAACTCCACGTTTAAATGTCATTAAGCCACAGGTATCTGAATTTTAATCAATAAATAGATATAAATAGAAAAAGAAGAGTAATCTCTCTCTCTCTCTCTCTCTCTCTCTCTCTCTCTCTCTCTCTCTCTCTCCCTCTGTGCCCATGAGAAAAGGGTACTTATGACAATTTTACAAATGCAGACTTTTTACGGCATTTTGTATTTGATAGCCTAAATATCTTAAATACGAAATTTTACCACTCTAGTCCATCTCGAAGACCCATATTACTGCGTTTAAAGTCATTATACATCTAATCACCATCGCGTAACGTCGTGATGTTTCTACGGCGTTATGGACGCCACTACAATAAAGTGCAACACAGTTACAAAACAAAAACAAAACAAAAAAACCCCCAAAAAAACCCAAAACAAACAAACAAAAAAACCAACCCCCCCCCCCCCAAAAAAAAACAACCCACGAATCTAATGTTAAATAGCAGTCTTTAGAAATACATATTTTAATATTTAAGGGCACATTTTTTAATCATTGTGTTATGTGTAGTCAGCTGCATGTACTCAATTCAATTACACTTGTAGCAGACAAAAACATAAATCTAAAATTAATTTGCTTCACTGTAGTTCACGTAAAAAAGAGTAAAGTAGTATGCAACATAAGAATATTTTTGCGATGTTAAACGGTCTTTTGGTTTTGATGGGAATGATTTGTTGGATATAAATTGATTTCATCCAATAAAAAGAATGTTATGCAGTCACGTCATTTGTGCAGATATTGAGGTCACTCTTCAATTGGACGTGGACACAACTCATTTGGGTAGGCAGGTCTAACATACGGACGGACGTTTATTGTATCAAGACCCCCGTGGGGACCCGGATTAGAATAGATCCTCAGTACCCCCCTTGCTTGTTGTAAGGGGCGACTAAATGGGACGGTCCTTCGGATGAGACCGCATAAACCGAGGTCCCGTGTCACAGCAGGTGTGGCACGTAAGAGATCCCTCCCTGCTCTAAGGCCATAAGCGCTGAGCATAATCCTAAATTTTGCAGCCCCTCACCGGCAAAGGTGATGTCTCCATACGAGTGAAGAATTCTCAAGAGGGACGTTAAACAACATAAAATCAATCAATCAAATCAATACAAACATATATTTATATATATATATATAGGCAGAATTTTTTCTTTTCATCAATATCTATTTATTCATTGAAATTTAAATACCTGTGATTAAACAGGGCTAATATTGCCCCCTTTTGGTACAACATCTGGTACCGTTTTAATTGGGAATTTTACGTCATTTAGGGAAAAGTACTTAAACCAAGATATAATGGTGATAATAATAATGCAAAAACAAACTGCACACTCATTTATAGGTCCTATAACGTACGCATCGGGCCTCCGTGGCCGAGTGGTTAGAGCATCGCGCTCAAAATCACAAGGCCTCTCACCTCCAGTCGGCGCAGGTTCGAATCTTGCTCGCGCCGATATATGTGAGAAAGTTTGCCAGTTCACTTTCGGAAGGTCGGTAGTCTCTTCCCGGGTACATTGTATCCGAGTTCTCTCCTCCACCAATAAAAACTGGACGCCACTAGATAACTGAAAAATTGTTGAGTGTGGCGGAAAGAAACAAACAAAGGCAATTTGTACGACAACATGTGTTCTTATCCTGCCGATTTACAATATGTTGTGGTGTCGTCCGAGTCGGACACTTTACTTATACCAGGGAATTTTTTTCGGGTCAATTCAAAATGAAATTAATTAAAAATATAGATTTGATATGATTTTGCTTTTCTCACCAGCAAATGCACCGAGTCGTCCACAAAATGTTGCTGTGAACAAAAAATTTCTTCGACAGGAAATAAAACCACTGTCAGATGACAAGGTTCGTCTGTCTACATTATGCAGTGGCGGAATCAGAGGCCTCCTCTCCTTTTCCGCCATAAATTTACAAAACAAAAGCCACTTCACGCAAGCGTCAAAAGTATCAGGCCGCATAAGGTATGAAGAAATCTTTCTAATTTTTATTATGACTTCGTTTTATCAGATCGGACCACACTGACGATATGCATTTTGTGCATCCTTACAGGATGAAGAGTTAATTGTGAAGTCATACTGTAATTAAGATGTCTTTTAGTCGGCGAATTTAGTTAGTACATGTAGAGACAAGTTTACGCAGAAGGTAAACGACTTTAAATGGTATTTTACTTGTCTAGACTCGGTTCCCCTTATCACCTCTTGACCACTTAAATATATTACTAGTAATGTTGTGTGAATCCACAAAAGCAGTCTTCAATCCAAAAAGACTGTATACTCATTTTGAGCGAATAGCGACATAAATGAAATAAACTGAACCCCGAAACAAACGCGAAACAAATTGACAACCATTATGTTCATAAAATTTTAAATACGCTTGATTCATCTATCTAGAGATTATACAAATCAAACGCTAGAATTAACAATTACTTCAATCATTAATGAAATGTTCACAATACAGTAATTTTTTAAAGAAATCATTAAAAGAATATTTACATTAATCCCGCAGAAACGCATGTACATTTTGAAAAACCGTACCAAGACAGGTCGCGCTCTTGCGTGGCCTGCAATAATGTGAATAAGCTCCAGATCTGGCAAACCAAAAATGGTTGGGCATTTTGGATAATACTTGACTTTCACGTGTAACCCCCCCAATATCAAAATACATTTGTTACACAACCTTTTACTGCTTTTAGGAAAGAGCTCGGAAAAACATCTGCCCTTTTAAATTATTAGAATTCAGCACAACATAAGAGTGCCAAATCTGGTTACCACACAAACAAGATGACATCCGAAGTGCTATCTCCGTCTTTACCAAATAAATCAGGCACAGTATCATCGGGATAAACAGCTGCTTGTATCATCGGAATAAACAGCTGCTTGTATCATCGGAATAAACAGATGCTTGTATCATCGGAATAAACAGATGCTTGTGTCATCGGAATAAACAGCTGCTTGTATCATCGGAATAAACAGCTGCTTGTATCAGCGGAATAAACAGCTGCTTGTGTCATCGGAATAAACAGCTGCTTGTATCATCGGAATAAACAGTTGCTTGTATCAGCGGAATAAACAGCTGCTTGTGTCATCGGAATAAACAGCTGCCTGTATCATCGAACTAAACAGATGCCTGTATCATCGGAATAAACAGCTGCTTGTATCATCGGAATAAACAGCTGCTTGTATCATCGGAATAAACAGATGCTTGTGTCATCGGAATAAACAGCTGCCTGTATCATCGAACTAAACAGATGCCTGTATCATCGGAATAAACAGCTGCTTGTATCATCGGAATAAACAGATGCTTGTGTCATCGGAATAAACAGTTGCTTGTGTCATCGGAATAAACAGTTGCTTGTGTCATCGGAATAAACAGCTGCCTGTGTCATCGGAATAAACAGCTGCTTGTATCATCGGAATAAACAGCTGCTTGTATCAGCGGAATAAACAGCTGCTTGTGTCATCGGAATAAACAGCTGCTTGTATCAGCGGAATAAACAGTTGCTTGTGTCATCGGAATAAACAGTTGCTTGTGTCATCGGAATAAACAGCTGCTTGTGTCATCGGAATAAACAGTTGCTTGTATCATCGGAATAAACAGATGCTTGTATCATCGGAATAAACAGATGCCTGTATCATCGGAATAAACAGCTGCTTGTATCAGCGGAATAAACAGCTGCTTGTGTCATCGGAATAAACAGCTGCTTGTATCAGCGGAATAAACAACTGCTTGTATCATCGGAATAAACAGATGCTTGTATCATCGGAATAAACAGATGCTTGTATCATCGGAATAAACAGTTGCTTGTGTCATCGGAATAAACAGCTGCTTGTGTCATCGGAATAAACAGTTGCTTGTGTCATCGGAATAAACAGCTGCTTGTGTCATCGGAATAAACAGTTGCTTGTATCATCGGAATAAACAGCTGCTTGTATCAGCGGAATAAACAGCTGCCTGTGTCATCGGAATAAACAGCTGCTTGTATCATCGGAATAAACAGCTGCTTGTATCAGCGGAATAAACAGCTGCTTGTGTCATCGGAATAAACAGCTGCCTGTATCATCGGAATAAACAAATGCCTGTATCATCGGAATAAACAGATGCTTGTATCATCGGAATAAACAGATGCTTGTATCATCGGAATAAACAGATGCCTGTATCATCGGAATAAACAGCTGCTTGTATCAGCGGAATAAACAGCTGCTTGTGTCATCGGAATAAACAGCTGCTTGTATCATCGGAATAAACAGCTGCTTGTATCAGCGGAATAAACAGCTGCTTGTGTCATCGGAATAAACAGTTGCTTGTGTCATCGGAATAAACAGATGCTTGTATCATCGGAATAAACAGCTGCTTGTATCAGCGGAATAAACAGCTGCTTGTGTCATCGGAATAAACAGTTGCTTGTATCATCGGAATAAACAGCTGCTTGTATCATCGGAATAAACAGCTGCTTGTATCATCGGAATAAACAGCTGCTTGTGTCATCGGAATAAACAGATGCCTGTATCATCGGAATAAACAGCCGCTTGAGAAAACAGGAGATGCGTTCACTCTGTGGGAAACACCATATTCCTCTCCGAGGGCACACAGATGATTCCTCAGATATAGGTAGTTAACTGGTAATAATACAGCTGATGAGCAGACAAGAATGCCTTACATATACCAACAAAACCATTCAGAACGAGGCTATCCAAATCATAGAGGGTCACGTCTCAAGTAAAAGGATTTCCAGGGGGTTTTATTGCATCATGAGGCAACTGACAAATACGCACACAAGGAATTTAATCTTTGTGTCTTAGATTTCTAGATAGTAGAGAACATGCCGCCGAATTCATTGACTTTGCAAATATAGGGAGAACTACCAAAGGGAGCGATTGAAAATAATTCACTTCCGATTGAAAACATGTTAAGGGAAGCACACGATGGTGTGTCAGTCACGACATCGGCAACACGTGGGCGTCAGGGACGCAGTCAGTTCGTAAACCAATTGGCTTTGTACTCTCGCTGTCGTAGTCTTGTATTGGATCTGAACATCACTTCAGCATTTCAATTACTCCTTGTGAGAAACATGATAGATGCCCTTAATTCAGTATTCTTTGTCTGTGACAGTTCTCCTAAAAGGCGAGGGTGTTTTGGAGACTATTTTAGAAAATGGTTAGTCTGTAGAATTTTCCTGAAGGAAACTAGTTGGACTCTGTCGGACTAGGTGGGCTGAGCGTCACATCTTTACAGTAAATACAAATACGTCGTCAAATTGTCTGCAGCACATAGACAATCAAAACCTTGATGAAAGTACCAGTGAAGAGGAACCGCATAGGGGCTTTTGGCTTTGATGACTTCATTCTCTGTGTTGGTTTTGCAAGGCGTGTCCTCAATACAATGAAGATTGTCAAATTTCAGAAGGAATATTATGGTATTTCCAATACAAGCAAGCTAATTGGGGATCAAAGAAACTCGTAGAGAGGTTGATACCGACATGCTTTGGTGATGCGAAAAATAATTGCAAACGGCCTTGATATAGAGATGAAAACTCCAAAGGTTTTCTCCAAGAAGTAATACAGAGAAAAAAATCCAAGAGTTCATTATCGATCTGTTGTGGCCATTCCGTTTCCGGACTTTTTCCTCACGGAAATGAATACAAACGCTTCTATATGAAAAGAAGAAATCTCTTGTTGTGACTTTCAATTCGACATTTGTATATCGACGACGTTTTATCATTTTCATTCATCATGTTCATATGTCATTTCGATATATCACAGTGAACTTGAAATAAAAGACACTATAGAGTCTTCTACATTTGCTTCGTATTTAGATATTTTATTGAAAATAGATGCTAACGACAAAATAACGCTCAACTTTATAACAAACGGGATTATTTCAATTTCTCCACCGTCAACTTCTTTATCTACGTAGCAATATTCCATTATCACCTGCATATGACGTTTATATCTCTCAGTTGATTCGATACAAAGAGCTTGGTGTGCAAATGACCAGTTTTCAAATCGAGGAAGGCTACTGACACACAAAATGATGTTGCAGGGATTTCTACAGTTTCGACTTAAGTCAGCATTTCGCAAATTCTATGGCCGTTATAACGGTCTAGTTTGCCAGTACAACTTTCCATTAGGTTTGAATGCGTCTGAGGTATTTCATACCAGTTGTTAGGCCGTTCTTGGCACACTGATTCTGACTGCGGATTACTCCGTTTACCTTATCAAGATATAGGGCTCACAGCGGGTGTGACCGGTCGACAGGGGATGCTTACTTCTCCTGGGCACCTGATCCCACCTCTGGTGTGTCCAGGGGTCCGTGTTTGCCCATCTCTCTGATTTGTAATTCATATGGAAATTACGAGATTGAGTACTTGTTCGTTATCTTAGCCTTTTCATTCAAGGTTTCAGAAAGAAGACCAGGCGGCATAATTTATATGCCCTTTGTTGCCTATCAATGTGACAAACCTTTCACAGGAAGTGTTGTCCAAACTGGCCTCAGAACTACACTTTTAGACGAATGGCCTGACTTGTCTCTATATAAAAGTCTTGGAGATAAAACTCAGGTACTGGAGACGATATTTAAACATAGAAAAAGAAGCTTCAGACAGGCTGTGCGATGTGCTCGGTCTTTAAATCTATGTTGATGGTCCCCCGAATATGACAATTCTTCACATTGACTGTGTTTTATCAATTACAACATGTAAGGTAGCGAGATCCGTCTCTAAGCTATGACGCATGCGCAATACTATACAAGAAAACAGATTGACTGGACTTGCACTGATGCATCTTCACTATTCATTAGAAACTGACGAAAAGAAATTGTTAAGTCATTATCAGGGACTATTGAAGATTATTCCAGTCAAGTGTCTTGGGCTGAATATTACGTCACATCACACCAAAAAACATCAACACAAGACAAAAAGGTCGCCCGCGTGGCGCAGTGGTGAGAGTTTTTATTCTTGAGTCGCGAACTAAGGAGCTGATCCTTATATCGCGGGTTCAAATCACGCTGCGGGACGTGAAGGTTTATCATTCGAATGAAACCATATAACCAGAGATTCCATAGATACTGGCACGAAAAAGATCCCTCACGGCTCAATGACTCCCGAGTATAGGACCCAGCCCTCCACTATGGAGCGCCAAATTAACGTAAATTCATATAACTGAATATATATATCTTCAATTATTGGAAGAGATCATCAGTTAAATCCCCAGTGGGGATCCGGGTTAGAATAGGTCCTCAGTATCCCTTGCTTGTCGTAAAAGGCGACTACATGGGGCGGTCCTTCGGATGAGACCGCGAAAACCGAGGTCCTATGTCACAGCAGATGTGGCGCGATTAAGATCCCCTCCTGCTCAAAAGCCCTAAGCACCGAGCACAGACCCCGATATTCAGCCCCTCATCGGAAATGATGATGTCTCCATATGAATGAAAAAGTAACAAGCGGGACGTAAAACAAAATATAGTCAACCAATCAATCAGTTAGGTTATTACGCGCAATAATTCAGTTGATACCTGCTAAGTAACAAATCCATGATTGCTCTTATCAATTGAATTGATGTGCGCATCAATTCAAATACTGCGCGCAATAATTAAATGAATGCTGTCATTTACAATATTCCCAGTAGTTATATAATATTCAAAAAAGTAGGGGATATTGGATTTACAATGACAATGAAATGCACATCATGAGGTCAGGAAGGAAACAAATGACAGAAAAACATTGAGGAAACATTTGTCAATTTATTCGAAACCCTGTGTACAGTCAGTACTGTTTCACAATGGTGGTAAATTTGTTGTGTGACCCTGTGTTGGTGTCGACCCTTATTCTACAGAATCTGTCCTTTTCTGACTGTACACAGGGTTTCGAATAAATTGACAAATGTTTCCTTAATGTTTTTCTGTCATTTGTTTCATTCCTGACCTCATGATCTGCATTTCATTGTCCTTGTAAATCCAATATCCCCTACTTTATTTGAATATTATAGTATTCATTCTATATTTATCAAGATTCAAACGCACATCGCTTACATCACGAGGAAATGGCTAAAAGATATCGAAGGTAGAACATTGGAAATGTGAATATTTGTCTTTGAATCAAATATTTCGCGACAAACCACAGCCGAAAGACATAATTCCTTGACTTACATTCATATCTCATTAAATGTAGTAAAGTTTGGACAAAGTTATAGTTTATTGTCAATACAAGAAAAATAACTCCTATCTCATTAAAACAATGAAAGTTATTTCCCTTTGACCGTTACATTAAAATTTGTATTTGATATGGAACATCTCAAATTTGGTGTATAATTTCACTATCGAACGCGTGATACAATATCTCACATATTTTATATGATTTTTTCCGGAATGATAAAAAGTTGTTTTGTTTGCAAATAAGATATTGTAGAGTCCCACTTTGCTGTGATATGAATACCCAATAAAACATGTATCAAAGATTCAGGTTCTGAGTTTTTAAATGAAAAAAATATTTATGAAAATTTGTTAATATTTTTTTTATACAATTAGAATCTTCAGATTTTATGGAGAACACTTTATTTTACAATGTATATTTCGTCACATTGAAGGTATGAGGAAGTTGGGTGTTAGTCGTATTTGATGTTTGATTCTGTCCAGCTCAATTAATACCAAGAATTTCACAAGTAATCGGTGAAAGTAAAATCTTGGAAATAAAAACATGATGAAAGCATGTGATGATATAGATATAACCAGGCATGTAACATCGTTTTACGAAAGGGGGTGGGGGCAGTTATTGACCTCACAATTTGAAAAAAATCCCAGACCTTCAAATCGTTGGGGGTGAGACAGTCATTGACCTCACAAAAAATCCCAAAGCTCTAAATCCTTGAAAAGGGGGGGGGGGGGGGGCAATCATTGACCTCACAATTGTTTGGAAAAAATCCCAAAATTCTAGTTGGGAGGGGGCAGTCATTGATCTTGCAATTGTTTGGGGAGAAAAATCCCAAAGCTCGAAATTGTTGGGGGGGGGGGGGGGCAAGTCATTGATTTTACAATTGTTTGGTGGGGGGAATACCAAAGCTCTAAATCAATGGGGGAGGGGGGGGGGGGGGCAGTCATTGACCTCACAATTGTTTGAAAAAAAAAATCCCACAGCTCTAAATCGATTGGGGAGATGATTCTTTAATTCTTCGGTTCTTTAAATTTTACAATTCACTTCCATTATAAAAAAAAAAAAAAAGTGGGACCAGCCATAAATCAAACGTTGCTCTTAAAAATAACCATTTTTGCACGTAATGATAGCGGAAAAGCACATGGTAAGAAAAAAATATATATTGCTACGTGCCAGATAATTATTTTTATATACTTTTTAGTAAGTTGATTTACACAAACTGTAATTTCCAAAGACTGAATTACACGCGTACGTAAGTAAATAAATTTTAACAGAAAAATAATCACATTACGGCATGATACGGGTGATTAATAGTTCCATTCACTGACATCCGATGTGTATATTTTTGCCCGCGCAGTGTCAAAGTTAATAATGTACATACGTTGGTCGCGATGAAATGTCTGGCATATTTATGGTGTGTGTGTGTGTGTGTGTGTGTGTGTGTGTGTGTGCGTGTTGTGTTGTGTGTGTGTGTTTTTTCTTTCTTTTCTTTTTTTTTCTTTTTTTTTTTTTTCTTTTTCGTTTGTTTGGTTTTGTTTTGTTTTGTGTTTTGTTCCCCTCAGAAATATTGAGTAATAACGAGTAATAATGAAGAAATGTTGTTCAATATGCAAAAGTATGCTAAAGGCATCCTTACCCTGATTAAAAGATAAAAAAGATATCGAGGACTGCGAATATTCGCACAAAGGACACATAAATATAATCAATGGCTAAAATTATTGTACAGTCATGTCATTTGTTAGTAATTGCACTAACATTTTTAAGAAGATCAGAAATAGTAAATTTTCTATCTATTCAGCAACGTGTTGTGCGTCCCCTGGGAAATAACTCGCGCTACACTGAAAAATGTATCCCCTTCAATCGTCAATATAAGGAATAGAAAATTTAATATAAGTGCCACTTATGGAATTTTTCTCAGAATAAAGTGTAATTACTGAAAAATTGTATGACTGTATAAAAATTTTATTCTCAGATTATAATTATCCCTTTTGTGAGTTGTTGGCAGGCATGTCGGGTCATAATGTAGTACAAGTCCTTGACTTCTTTAATCAGAACGTCTTTAGCACATTAGCAATCATTTTAATCAATATTTTTAGAGGCGGATCCAAGAATTTTGAAATGGATGGGGAGGCACAATACTCGGCCATTTTGAGTGACATATCTGAAGTATTACCCATATTAGTATCTAATTTTGCGGCAAAAGGGGGCGGGCTCTTTGTTCCCTTTTCGCCACAAATTTACAAAATAATATGAGTAAATCTCCAGATATGGCGAGCCCCTTGCCCCACGGGCATGAAGTATGGATACTACAACCCCCCATTTTCTGATTATATATATATATATATATATATATATATATATATATATATATATAATTTCTCCGAAATATGTTCATTCCCCCCGTCTATCGCATCCCAATTTCGAATTATGTAATCGTTTCACGCATTTTTTAAGCTGTAGAGAATGGAATTCTTTAGATATTTTAAAATACACAGTACCTTGTGTATCTTATTATACCGGTAGAAGCCCAGTCTCTAAAGTTCACAAAATGCGTGAATCGATTACATAAATAGCAACTGAGATGAGATAAACGGGGAATGCACACATATCGGAGAATTTATCGCAAAATTAAAAAATCAAAAAAGGGGGAAGGGTGTAGTAGTAGTATCCAAACGTTTGGTGCCTGTGCTCTGCCCCCCCCCCCCCCCCCCCCCGGAATTACATCATATACAATCAGCGCATGTACATCAGAGACGGATCTAGCAGGAGTTGTGACGGTTGCAACCTACCCGTCCCTTAGTTTGAATATCTATTAAAAGTCATTTTTGCCCTTTTGGGATCTCCATCTCCTCCCTTTTTCTTGGGCGGATAAGGTACAAACTTGGGTCGTACCCCATTTTGAACATTTTTTTTTTTTGGGGGGGGGGAGGGGGGCTCCGCAACTGTACATAATTAACCCCTTTATATCATTTCACGCTGTGGACGAAAACACGTACATCAGATGACAATGAATAATTATAATTTAAACGTCAATTATATCGAATTCATATCTCTAATGTAATCGTTCTGTTGAAATCTGGGTTTTTTATTCCTCTCTCTCTCTCTCTCTCTCTCTCTCTCTCTCTCTCTCTCTCTCTCTCTCTCGTGAATCAATTTTTTGAAAATTAATTTTTGTGTAAATCAACTAACAATGCACAGATAGATCTCCACTGCAAGAACTCAAATATACGCAAAGCATTTATCAGGCACGTAGAATCATCCCTTGCCCTTTGCCCTTTGGACCTTTTTTTTTTTTAAAATATTGCTTTTTAAGAATTTTCAGACAATTAAACATATATATCATGTTATCACATGTTTTCATCGTGCTTTTATTTATTTATTTATTTATTATTATTATATTCACTTATATAGCGCAAAATTTCTTTATTTTCAGGGGTTTTTTTTAAGGCCTACATCAGAAATTCCCAGAAATAATTGCATAACCTGGATCGAAATAAACATCAAATAGAATTCACGTTGTATACCCTCACCCCTTGCCCCAACCCTTAATGTGCTTTGTAGTTTTAGAACTATTCTCCAAAAATAGAAGAAACTAAACCTTGTTTTCATCCTAAATACAATACAACCTGAAAACTCAGCGTGATATACCCGGATTGTTAATTATCGGCCGCCGGGATGCGGGCTATTTTAGATCACTCGGAGCTCTAGTGTAGCCGAAGCGTAGCGGGATCATCCGAGGATTGTCGATTAATTTTAGACAGATGACCGTGATTAACTGCGGGCCCGCATTATAAAAAATAATAACTTAATTATAAATATCAAAAGCCATCAGATTTGTTTGATTATTCTATTAAATTAAATTATGGTATTTCATATATGTAAAACACTATTGATAAATAGCATGCATTTTTTTTTTCTTTCGACGAATAAAAGTTTCAGTATATATGTATTACATGTATGTATTTCGATTTTAAAATACAATTTAACTTTGTTTTTCTTCAGGTAGTCAGGGATTGTAGTTTTTCTATTTATTATTATTATTATTATTACGCTTTTATTGATTTTTTTAAAAATTTTAATTTTTTTTTTTACAACCATGCGTTACTTTTTTTCTTTTTAGGATGTCCCGATAGGGCCATGTGCAAAAGCACAACAGCACGAACGACCGTGCTATCACGCTAACACACAACACGCCGTCGTGCTGCCAAGGCGTGTTAGCGTGACAACGCGACAGCGTATTGTGTGTTAGCGTGATAGAGCGTGATACAAAGAAATGAAAGAATATGTAATTACTGTGATTGGAAAGAAATTGAAGATGAATTTCATTATATGCTAAAATGTAAGAACAATCTATTGAAAGAAGAAAGAAAGAGATGTTTAAAAGTAACTCAAATGCAGAATACAAATATCATCAGCTTTAAGTAAATTATGTCGAATAACAAACACTGTTAACGGAATTTGCTCCCCAGCATAACATTCCCATATACACCACTTTAGATTTCCATTACGCATGTATATTTTCATTACGCTATATGTAACAAATATATTTATAATTTCTGTTTATTGATTGATTAAATATTGTTTAACGTCCCGCTGGAGAATCTTTCACTCATATGGAGACGTTACCATTGCCGGTGAAGGGCTGCAAATTTAGGCCTATGCTCGGCGCTTATGGCCTTATCTCTGTATACCAATGTAAAATTGTGATGAGATTTCAGTGAATGAATAGATGAGCGACGGTGTGTTGTGCGTTAGCGTGATAGCGCGACGGCGTGTTGTGCGTTAGCGTAATGTGATAACGCGACGGCGTGTTGTGCGTTAGCGTGATGTGATAACGCGACGCCGTGTTGTGCATTAGCATGATAGCCCTTTTGCACATGGCCCTATCAGGACACCATACTTTTTTTCAAACAACAGCCCCATACATGTATTAGATTGATTTATCCATGTATGTGTTGTGGGGGCGCTTGATTGTTTCAAAGAAGCTTGCGTCAATAAGAAAAGCACGCCCCCAACTTCCGGTGTAAGGTGAGTAACAGCAAATTTTTTTTGAGAGAGATAGAGGAGGGGGGGGGGTTAAAAAGAAACTACTGAAAACAAATTGGACTTGTCGATGTTGTTAGCATACAGCTAAGACTGGTTATTAATTTACCATATCACATAAGGGTTATACAACACGTAATTTTATACAATTAGTGGTCATATGTCACATCAAAACAATTTTCATTTGTATAAATTCGATTTTAAAATTACTTTGCCATTTCGATCTTACGACATGTTTTATTTGCAACATTTTTAATTTACTGCAAAGCTTAAAACGCCAAGTCGTGGAAAAGGGTATGATATTTCAGTGTATGGGTTCGTCTCATCGGTTTAAACTGTTTGAATAAAAAGTAGTGTTGTATTCTTTGAGATGAGTTTCACGCATTGTTTTTTATTTGGCACTTATTCTGCAATAAAACGCATCAAACTCTCATAGGTATTCTACTCGAGTCATCCATGTCGTTTTATTTCAGTAAAATTTTTATTATTTGCAATCCCGAAAGTGACATGCAAATAGGAAAATGAATGTCTCGCTGAAACGCTGAGTTTTGGTACTGATTTAATTCACAGAGAATTCAGTAATGTTCACTGATCTTCTTTTCTCAATCTGCTTCTTCTCCGCCATTTTATTTGTTGCAAAGGAAAATACGCGTTTGCCAAGGAAATTAAGCTGGACATAAAACATATTTTATTATTCCGGAAAAACAACATAAAATATAAAATAACTGAGAGCTTGTATAACTTTTTGATGGTAAAATCATACTTCATATGAGGTGCTTTAACGAACCCTTAGATAAACGTTTGGTGTACTGGGCCACCTTAAAAAAAGTCAGACTGCATTTGACCATAAAATCAGTAAAATGTTGAATTAAACGAGGCTTTTGAAGCCCCGTAAGATCAATTTATTTGTCAGTAACCTGCCTTGATACAAAACTTGATCATATGCAGAACATGCTCTCGATTATCGAATAATTGAGAGACATAAACTCCATATGTAGTTGATACTGGAATATTGCTAACATGAATACGGAAAGCTGACAATGGAAAAGCTGAAGTAATCCTGTTTACCATACTCGTAAAATTGAGTTGTTTGTTTGCTGTTAATGTCTATGTTCAACATGATCCAGATGTGAAACAGGTATAAAAGATTCTGTAGTTTCATTTATTTCGATTTCATGGGTATATTAAGTAGACATATAAATGAATATTAATATCCAAGTGTTGAGTTGAAGGCCACAGCAAGGTATTTCTCATGTATAAGTCTTTGAATAATAGTAAATTCTGTGTCGTAAGAATACAAAAGCATGTCAGCTGATAAAGGAACACAATTTGTGCTCATTGGATAACATGGGTGACCTGATCACCAAAGACTATGAAGATACTGTCAATGAGGGACTCCAGCATCTATTTCATATTAACTTCAAAGTACTTGTGCGTATATTCGGAATGGTGTTTAAGAGAGTCAAGTATTAGGATGATTGATCACGAGCGACTTTTGAGTTGCAGTTTTTATAAAGAAGCAGTTGTCTATCATGTCTTTGATTTATCACGAGGATTGGTGTGGAAAACCTGTACTTTTTGATGCTGTTTATCTTGCAAAAGATCTGCGATTTCAAATTTACTAAACGTTTTAAGGGATTTTTGAGAATCCACATTTCTCTGTGTTGTGGCACATTTCATCTGAAGTGTAGTTATTATTTTCGCGAGGGGTAGACATAGGAGCCTGATAGAACATTTAATGGATCCTGTGATGCATTCCTGTAAGTGTGAAGCAACAAGGAAGCAGTAAGCCATAATGGGATAATCACCCAGTGACGTTGTAGTCTGGATTATGCGTACTACTCACCCTGGAGTATGCGTACTATTCATCCTGGAGTATGCGTACTATTCACCCTGGAGTATGCGTACTGTTCACCCTGGAGTATGCGTACTATTCACCCTGGAGTATGCGTACTATTCCTGGAGTATGCGTACTGTTCACCCTGGAGTATGCGTACTATTCCTGGAGTATGCGTACTGTTCACCCTGGAGTATGCGTACTATTCACCCTGGAGTATGCGTACTATTCCTGGAGTATGCGTACTATTCACCCTGGAGTATGCGCACTATTCCTGGAGTATGCGTACTATTCATCCACTGATTTAATTCATGTAAATCTGGATCAATTGCCTCAGAAAATATACTACCCCCCTCTTTAGACTCTTGGATTAACAAGAAGGCCCTAAAAAGAATAGTCTTTACTTGCTCTCTCATTTTTCTTTGAATGTTATCTTTTAAGAATTGATAACAGCTTAAGAAGTGGAATTTAAGACAGAGAACGATAGATAGAGATTGAGTTTCTTATGTGTAAATTGTTTGTGTGGAAGAAGTTATGATGTAAAAATTTCATTAAAGAAGTCGAATAGATTTCTTTTTAATTTTAGTTTAGTATACACGCATAAGTGATTGTTATTGCGCTTAATACTAAATCATATATATATATATATATATATATATGTATATATATATATATATATATATATATGGCCCAGTGAGATTACTCAGTACACCTTGCTTGTCGTAAAAGGCGACTAAATGGGGCGGTCCTTCGAATGAGACTGCATAAATCGAAGCCCCGTGTCACAGCAGGTGTGACACGATAAAGATCTCTCCATGCTCATAGGCCATAATCTTTTGACCTTGGAGTTGGACCTTCTTTCAGATATATGACCTATTCAATATCTTCTGAACTATTTATTTATTCATTCATATTTTGTGTACAGAATTTTCGTGGCAAGATCTTTTATTTCATATTATAATAACCTTTGACCTTGAAATTTGACTTACTTCTAAGAAAACGTAACTTGTTAAATATCTTCAAAACTATTCAAGGAAGGGCTTTCATATTTTGCATATGAATTCTTTATGACAAGACCTTGTAATAAAATGTGACCTTGAACTACTTTCAATAAAACTTATCCTAATCAATATCTCATGAACTATTGAAGGCAAAGCTTTAGTGGGAAGACTTTGATATACTTTGGTGTTTTTTCCGTGACCTTGGCCTGGAAATTGAGACACTTTTAATAAAAATCTGACTTACTCAATATCTCCTTAGCTATTTAAGATAAAGCTTTCATATTTTTATATAGATTTCTGATAGCAAGGTCGTTCATGTCACACCATGATCTATGACCTTGGTTTTATCCAGAACAGCAACATCATATTGGTGTTGAGGCATCTCTGTGTTATGGGAATTCATTTCCAGTTATGTTTTGATCCTTTGGGGCTAGTTTGGGATCACAATATGGGATAAAAAAAATTCATGGGAATAAAGATTGAAAAAAAAAATCTTTCAAAAAAAACAAAACAGCTGAACAATGGCAGGGCCAAGATTACTCAGATGAGCTGAGCTATGTCGTCCATGATCCTTTTGTTTGTTGTTTTAATAAATGATCTCAACTATTTGATCTTATAAATTCCTCCCATATCTGCATGTTAATAGATCGCGTATGTATCGTGAACATTTACGCCGTGCGCATGCATTATACCGTTCTTTCAATGCAATGAGTTAAGCCTTTAAGATAGGTGCATAATTAGATCGTACAAACAACTTGTAATCAGGATTTTGAAGGGGAAATGAACTTTTCAAAAGCGTAGTACTAATATTTAGATATGCGTTGATATTTAGAATATCTTAATGGAAGAGGTGGGGGTGGCGTGAGTGCACTTTGATTTTGTTTTGCTATCAACAATAATTGTGCATAGTCCAATAATTATGCTAAAATTTCAGGACAATTTTCCCCTACTAATTCATGATTAATTAATTGATTGATTGTTGTTTTCCGTCACACTCAACAATTATTCAGTTATCTGGCGGCGTCCGGTTTTTTGGGGGGTTTTTTGGTGGAGGAGAGAACCCAGATACAATGTACCCGGGAAGAGACCACCGACCTTCCGAAAGTAAACTGGCAAACTTTCTCACATATATCGGCGCGAGCGAGAATCGAATCCGCGCCGACTAGAGGTGAAAGGCCTTGTGATTTTCAGTGCAATGCTCTAACCATTCGGCCACGGAGCCCCCCCCCCCCCCCCCCCCCCCCACTAATTCATAGAAATATATATTATGTATTAATTCAATTAAATAATCATGTAGGCTCGTCTTCATAGAATTCTTTTCACTAAAATAATAAGTATTGGTAAAGGTATAAAATCTTCAGCGTGCAACACAATCACATCAAGGTGAATATTTTATATCATTATAAATAATTCACACATGATACATTACCGACTCTCTGCACGCTACTCTGTATTATTTTAACTTTTAGTTAAAAGTTGATCGGTGTTTTATTTTGAATATAGTATATAAAAATGAAATGAATTATATATGTAGTGATCTTTGTACTCAAGTCACTATAATATAAATGCATTACTTATCGACTGTACAGAGGCTTTTCTCCATAAGCAATAACCACGAAAACAACTTTACGCAAGCGTCAAAGGTATCAAGCCGCAGAAGACACGCAAGCGTCAAAGATATCAAGCCGCAGAAGACACGCAAGCGTCAAAGATATCAGGCCGCAGATGATACGCAAGCGTCAAAGGTATCAGGCCGCAGATGATACGCAAGCGTCAAAGGTATCAGGCCGCAGAAGATACGCAAGCGTCAAAGATATCAGGCCGCAGATGATACGCAAGCGTCAAAGATATCAGGCCGCAGAAGATACGCAAGCGTCAAAGGTATCAGGCCGCAGAAGATACGCAAGCGTCAAATGTATCAGGCCGCAGAAGATACGCAAGCGTCAAAGATATCAGGCCGCAGATGATACGCAAGCGTCAAAGATATCAGGCCGCAGAAGATACGCAAGCGTCAAAGGTATCAGGCCGCAGAAGATACGCAAGCGTCAAATGTATCAGGCCGCAGAAGATACGAAAACGTCAAAGGTATCAGGCCACAAAGGACGACAGAAATCATTATGATTTTCTTTCTTTAGATCGGCCCACACTGTCGATATATGCATTTTGTACATCTTTCAGAACGAAGAGTTAATTGTGAAATTCATACTTTAATTAAGATATATTAATTGCAATTTTACGCAGAAGGATAATGGTTTTAAAAGGCATATATATATATATATATATATATATATATATATATATACAGTATATATATATATATTATATATATATATATATATATATATATATATATATATATATATTATATATATATATATATATATATATATATATATATATATATATATATATATATATCTGTGTGTGTGTGTGTGTGTGTGTGTGTGTGTGTGTGTGTGGTTTTCACTTGTTCGGAATCCTCGAAACACTGCACACTCTTTTTTGTATTTCATGAATGAATAAATAGATAAAAAAAAATATTACGCGAAATAAATTGAACCCGAAACAAATGCAAAATGAATTGACATATTGAATTCTAATGTTTATTACATTCTTGAATTATCTCTAGAGATTATACAAGTCAAAAGCATAATGTTAACAATAACTTCAATCCATAAATTAAGTACCTATCATATCAATTAGGAATGCATTCGCATCCATCCCACAAAAATGAAAACATTAATTCTGCAAAAAGGCACGTACAGTTTAGGCACGCTTGTTTTTGACTACCCGTTCAATTTCATCCCATGACTCTTTGACCCCGTTTGTCTTGCTGAAACAAGTAGAAAATCAGCCGAAATCCTATCAAAATGTATAAGCAATTAACGATGTTTTTTCATATAACATCTGCAAATAGATTTCATAAATTCTACCCCATGTTAGTTAATAAATCATAATTGATAATCATTTTTCTATTCTAATATCTTGTGCACAGATATTGCAGACTGTGCTACAACTTCCACAGAGAAGCAATGTTGATGGTATCATCGAGCATCAAGAAACAAAAAATTTGTCAGAGGACTTAGCTCTTGTCTCACTACTTTATGCTAAATGAAATTGAACTATTTTAATGATTGAAAATTGGATAAATCACGATTGGATAAATGTGCCGGTTCTATATTCACCGGACGATTCGGTCAACCGGAGGCTTAAAATTTCTTGAAACAAGTAACTTACCCGCTTCCGGAAGTATCAACCGCCTTGACCCGGCTGATGAAACAAGTGCGCCCTCTGAAATTTGTATCAGAACACACCGTGCTCTTTCGCGGTGTGTATTAATATATGATTTGCAGCTGGAATTTAAAACAAATAAATAAAGCAATACTAAACCAATTATCATTTTTTTAAAAAAAGAATTCTAAAGCATTATAATAAAATGAATAAAAAATTATCTGATGTACCCGGTCTTTCTCGTTATGATACTAGATCTAGTATTTAAAAAAAAAACAGTCTGGGACTCGTAAAATTATATTACATCACACAAAGTATCTTATAAAGTTAAGTTATTCAGATAAATAATTAAAACACCAAATATGAAAAGAGAGAGAAAAAGGAAATGTTATTTCAGCAGTCAGCCGTATACACACGAAGAGAGAACGGGTTCGGGATACACCTACATTGTATTTGAAAAACTATCAAACTTTAAAAAATGGTGGTGATTGATATGAACGGAAAAAATAAAATAAAATAAATTTTGAAACAATAATTAGAAATAAACACACCAGGATAAGTACATATACGTTTCTCTACATCCTTATCTTCTTTTGACAGAAAATATGAGATCGATTTCGACCTCATTAGGACAACTGGAATTCAAAATCCACAATAAATTAGAAACATATATATGTATATAACAAGACGTTACTGAGCAAATATATATGATTGTTCCTTTACATCCTTATATTTTAATGAAAGGCTGATTAAAACGGGCCACTAGGGGGAAATGTCGAGACCAACTTTTAGCACTGTTTATATGTGTCGATCACACCGGTCATCGAGTTTTCACAAAAGGTGACAAGACAAAAGAGTTAACAAAAGGGGAAAATATTATGATCAACCACCTATCACACTGCATGCATGAAATTGTCATATCTAAATTAACAAGAGATGGGGATCATATATTCTGATGTATTCTATTTTATCGAATAAAAAAGGGGAGTGGGACCGAAACCGGATTTTAGTAACCACCTAAATTCAGCTCAATTGTTTTAAAAACAAATGAATTAAATTAATTCAAACTGTGTCCTAAGTGTATATTTCATACATGTACCCTAATTCATCATTTCTAAGATATTTTAAATTAAAAATAGATAGATAAATAAATAGAATAGAGAGTAAAGCTTAGTAGTATTAATTTCGATAGCTCCATAGTCATGAGGATCTTGAAAGAGGTACTGTTCTCTTGTTGAGAGAGATTGAGGGATTAAAAGCCTGATCTGCAGAATAGACGAGTGCTTTGAACAATTAATTTCCTTCCTTTTATGAAGTTCCCCTTGACCAGGATTTTCTTCGATCTCGAATAAACCGCTAACGATCCGTCATTAGTCTTCCTCCCTGCTTTGTAAGACAGTAAGGATCATTTGTCATCAAATGAGGTGAAAATGTTAAATTGATCCCGATAATTGTCTGATGATGTAGGCTTTCAACCGATTTCATCAACTGCCGCGTGGCAAATTCGCTAACCTGTTGATTCACGTTGGATGGTGCATGGGAGAGGACAGAGCGCTGACTAAATCATATTTAATTGTACCGACATACTGTAGACGTATTTTTATTTCGTTGGGAAAAAAATTCGTTGTTTTTGAAGTCAACACGATTTTGTTTGGATTACTAGTATTCTTTGACGGGCTAGTCATTAATACGTTGACGTGAAATGTGAACTTTACACGGTGAAAATCACGTACAACAGAATCTTTTCTTCTAATGGTTTTCAGTCCGTCACACTCCTGACATCAACGCTACCTTCCTCACGTGGCCTTTCGATTGATATTTTGTTCTCATGCTAAGACAGAGATTTTCAGTAGGTCTGGGCTAAAGTTAACTGACCGACTGAAACAAACCCAACCAATCGCATTTTATTTTCACTAATGCCATTCGGAATTTAAAAGGTAACTCATCGTAGCTTGAAGTGTCCTCGGCTCTCCAAAAAATAATAAAAACAAAATTTAAAATACAAAAACAACAAACCCAAACAAAAGAAAAAAACAACCCCCTCCCCAACAAAACAAAACAAACCAAAAACGAGAGAGAGAGAGAGAGAGAGAGAGAGAGAGAGAACTCCAATTTTTTTTAAAGATTTTTAAACATTTTTTTATTTATTCATTTTTTGTTTGTTTGTTTGATTTTGTTGTTTTGTTTTGTTTTTGTTTTGAGAAACCGCTTAAAGTATATATATATATATATATATATATATATATATATATATATATATATATATATACATATATATATATATATATATATATTTTTTTTTTTTTTTTTTTTTTTCAGATGAAAAAACTGCATACCGATACCCAAAGCTTTAAAAAAGAGTCGGCTTAAGTAAAAGATATGCATTTCTTAAAGGGTCCCTGCTGTAGAGTCTGATTCGAAAATTTCGTGACTGCACCATTTATTTCTGTTCCACGCAGAAAATATATTACAAGTTTATCTTTTGAAAAAAGGTTAGGGAGTCAGCCATTTCCACAATGAAAAATAAAGTTTATTCTAAAGTCCACTTACATATACAAATCACGTGTGAAATTACGTGCAGGTGATATAATCATTTGGTATCATCGTATTCCAAGCCGTGAGGGTGGGGGTATTAATCTTCATCAACTTTAATTAAAAGCTTTACTGCTAATACTGATCCCCTTTCATGCTCTGTGCGCTCAGCAAATTCCACACCTGTCATTGTTTAGGTTGGTTGTGTATTGTTTAACGACCCGCTCGAGATTTTTTCACTGATATGGAGACGTCGCCATTGCCGGTATAACGACGAAAAATGACCCCCGTAGAATAATGACCGGGGGTCATTTTTCTACATAGAAATTTTACCCCCTGGTCAATATTCTACATAGAGAAATGACCCCTTTTTTCGTAGAAAATATGGCTTTGGGGTCATTTTTCTCCGTATGGATTGTAGAAAAATGACCCCGTAGAATAATGACCCTATGTCATTTTTTGATGCAAAAGGCTGGTTTTGGTAAGAATATTCTTGTCGGAAAATAAATAGGGGTAAAATCACGCAGTCTTCTGATATGAAGTGTTTATTTCATGCGTTCTACCCACTATACCTAAAATCAATAAAACAAGATGATTTATCCCAATTAAAGGAAAGCGAATAACAGTTCCATGACTATAGAGCAAGAATACCACGTTCTTAGATTTGTTTTATCAAATTTAATTTATAAAATATATTTCCATACTTGTTATTATTTTAAAAAAATCAAGATCATCCATAAAAAAAAAATGTTCAGTTTCAATAATTGTTATCCTCTTTGATTTTACTTTGGGTAAATTATGTGCAAAATATCCCCAAAAAAGTCTCATTTTTTTTCTTCACAAATTACAAGAAAAGTTTATGTTTCTGAACCACCAAATTTGCATGAAAAACGGGCAATTGTTGAAAAAAATTATATCTCATAAATATCTTCAACATCAGGGGCACAAACTGTGATTAACTTTTCTGAGTATATTATTTTATTAGAGTAAATTTTCTTTTAGATGTCCCCCCATCCTCTGCTAATACACGTTCTCTTTTTATTGCTTCAAGGTTGATCACTAGGTCCAGTATTTGGACAGATAATGATTTTTTTGTCTTTTTTTTCTCCCTGAGATCCCTCTTTTTTTTATACCTGATTATGTCTTTTGTCGTTTGCTAGTATCACCAAAGCACAAACAAATTGAGACATTTTATATCAAAAGATTTGATGCATATAAAAGAAGTATTTCATATTCAAAAAAAATTACAGAAGTCTATACACAGTTATATTGCCTTTTTCCTTTTTATTTATATATAATATTTTTTACCAATAGAAAAACCGAATGTCTGCAGCATAAAAAATCTTCCCAGTCTAATATACATAATTTTTTTCCCGAGTATGATTAGCAATATTACAACATTTGATGTTGGGTGTGCACAAATATAAAACATTACTTGTTTTTGAATAACTGATTCAATCGGATGAAACATTTTCTTGGGGGGGGGGGGGGGGGGGGGGGGGGCAATCCGAGATTTCTTATATCAATGTAAATATGAGCTCACCCGATTTGGGGCTCAGACTAAAGCAATTAAACTTTATATTTTCAATTCACAAATTCCTTTCAAATTCTAGCGTTTTTTGCTCCCATGGGAAAAATATTATAGGCTTAACACATCAATCACTTTGTTTAGGATAAAATGATGCCATCAAATAGGCGGGGTTCTTTGAAGTTTCAAAAACAACAATTCTGTTCGTCATTTTGCGGTTCTTTGAAGTTTCAAAGGCAACAATTCTGTTCGTCATTTTGCTTCACACCATGGACTCGAAAGAATATACGGAAATATCGCTTTTCGTGGAAAATTCATATCACAATGATGTACGAAATAAAGTTGTTGGCTTTATGAAGGAGAATAAACATCTATTGCAAACCATGGAAGCGGATCCAAAATATTTGAAACGTTCGCGGATGGAACATGAAGGTTCCTGGGGTACTGATACAGAAATCCGTACATTCGCTACAATTTGCAATACAACGATCTTTGTTTACTGCAAGCACGGGATGAATGACAAAAACAACGACAATTAGTCTGGCTGTCGTACCCTCCCCTACACAAGGAAAAAAACGAATCCAATTCGAAATGCATTTTTATTATGAATATTGGAAACCATTACGAACCTGTATTGGATGTAACAGAGGATATTTACAGCAGAACACCTTACATCTACATCAAAAACTTCGTGCCAAAGAAATACCACCAGTATATTTCAAAAAGAATGCTTGAAGCTGCACTGGTAAACAATGAAACCGACTCCAATATTGTCAGAGAATTAGAAAGACCAGAAGACGTATACGTATTGAAGTTCAAAGATTTTCCCCATCAAGTAAAAGGTTTACAAAAATTAAGCGAGGAAATAGATCCAAATGTGTTCAATTTATTGTGTGAATGGGAGGATTTGGAAGACAAGTTTGTTGCAAAAAAATCGAAATATGATACCCCTTAGTAAACGTTGAAAATACATTAAAGTTAGTGGCAAGTTTCTGTGCTCTTTTTATAGTTGTAGTTGTAATAAATAAATATATAAAAATATATATCAATTTGGAATTCTTTAATGTACTTTAGTTGCTTTGAAATGAAATCAAAGAATTGTGATCTCCGCTTCCGGTGTCAGTGGATGGGAGACCATTATTTATGGCATGTTGTGTCAAATATAAACACCCTATCATATAATTATGTCATTCAAAAGTAATTTCCAGCGATTTTTTGGCAGATTAGGTCAAACATGAAGGTCAAGGGGTAAAAAACCATAGCATGCTCGAGAACGTCTTGTTTCAGAAATGCAAATACGAAACCCCTATCTTTTCCCAATCTAGAAATATACAGAAATATACCATTTTTGAAAAGTAGGTCAACCTTCAAGGTCTAGGTCACAGGGTCAGAAAACGTAGTTTTAGAAAGGATTATACATATATAAAATGATAGCCATATCTCTTTCTTTTTTAAAAATCATAGTATATTTGGTAAGATCTTGTAGCAGGTAATATACATGTGAAATACGAAAGCCCTATCTCATTCAAAGGTTACGACAAAGGTTAAAGTTTTTGTGACAAATTTAAAAAGACAGACTTGCAGACGAATGAGATTAAATGTCCCCTTGTCCCATTGAGGACACCAATGCCAGGCTCTTTCATGGGATAGATTGGGGGGGGGGGGGGGGGCGTTATCAGGGGAAAATGACAGCTAAAAAAATTTATTAGCTCGCACCTCCTCCTTCCCAACCCCGTACACATTGAAAGTCATGTGCAGATAAATATAGAAGTAACATTTTTCTACATTGGTGAATCTCAGCCAATCACAAAGAAATAGGAATTATTAAATCATATTTTATGGGGCCCATATAAGAAGTGGTGTTAAATTTGCTTCCACGACATTTAAGGATATTTAAAAAAAACAAACAAACAGGAGACACAGTTATCTTCACCGACCCTATCCAACCCTGGGATGAACGAATATTGAGTATTACATCTCATTTCATAAGATATTATTGTATAATATAGTGAAAAAGTAGGGGGTCATATTTCTATGGGGGTCATTTTTCAACGTGTGTGGTGTCGTAGAATAAACGGTCTGGAAGGGTTTTCTACAGTCGAAAAATGACCCTACTTGCCGTAGAATAATGACCGGGGGGTCATTTTTCTACGTAGAAATTTGACCTCCCGGTCATTATTCTACGGGGGTCACTTTTCGTCGTTACACCGGCGAAGGAATGCAAGATATTTAGGCCTATGCTCGGCGCTTACGGCCTTTGAGCCCCATTTCTCTTTCAATAATTTGATTTTACTTGTAACACGCAATTTGATTGACTGAGCATACTGAAAAAAATTAGTTTATATTGTATAATGTCTCTTGCTGGCAACCCCACTCTCCCCTTGACAAACAAGACGGCACTATATATATTTCATTACAAGTAACGTTACACAGAATACTAACGATCAATTGCTTGCTTGATTGATTTATTGATTGTTGTTTTCCGCCATACTGAACAGTTTTTCAATTATCTGGTGGCGTCCAGTTTTTTATTGGTGGAAGAGAGAACTCAGATACAATGAACCCGGGAAGAGACCACTGACCTTCTGAAAGTAAACTGACAAACTTTCTCACATATATCTTGAAACATTGACGATCAAAATTCTATACCAACTCCGATACAACGATATCATGAAAAGGTGTAGATAACGAACAGTGATTAATCTCACAACTCCCATAAGGAATACAAAACAGAGAGCTGGGCAAACAGACCTAATGGTATACCAGCGGTGGGATCAGGTGCCTGGGCGGAGTAAGCATCCCCTGTCGACCGATCATACCCGCCCTGAGCCCTATGTCTTGATCAGGTAAACGGAGCAATCCGTATTCAGAATCAGGGTGTCAAGAACGGCCTATCAGTTGGTATGAAACACGTCATAAGCATTTATTGTTTGTTTGTTTGTTTTACGTCCCGTCGAGAATTTTTCACTCATATTGAGACGTCAATAAGTGTAGGTGAAGTACCACAAATTTAGAGTTATGCTTAGCGCTCATGGCCGTAGCAGTGAGCATTCTTTAACGTGCCAACGCCTACCGTGGCACGGGACCTCCGTTTTTAAGGTCATATCCGAAAGACCCGTGATTCTCACTTCTAAATGCCGAGCGTTTGGCGAAGGAGCAATCACTACCTATTTTTCGTCTTAGGTTTGACGCGGCCATGGCTCGAGCGGGGCTCGAACTCACGACCTCCCAGTTACGAAGCGAACGCTCTAACCCACTGAGCTACAACGACCGGTCATAAGTATTTACCAAATGACAGGCTGTATTGGCAAACTAGATCGTTATAACAACTATAGAATTTGCAAACTGCTGACTTTCAACAAGACTGTTGAAACCCCTGTAACATCAACTTGCTTGTCAGTAGCCTACATCGATTTAAAAACTGATCATACGCAAAACGATCTCTTGCGTATATAATCAATGGAGAGATATAAACACCATATGCAGGTGATAATAAAATATTGTTATATAAATATGGGAAGTAGACGACAGAGAAGCTGAAATCATCCTGTTTGTCATAAAGTTGAGTCGTTAGTTGGCCATTAATATCTATTTTCAATGACATATCTAAGTACGAAGCAGATGTGTAAGACTTTGTGTTGTTTTTTATTGCGAGTTCACAGGGATGTATCGAATCAACATATGTTGTTAAAAGATAAAATGTCGCAATATATCTAAATGTCGAGTTGCAGGCCATTGCAAGAGATATATGAGACATATGTCACATATGAGAAATTAATGGTCTATCTAGTATTTGCAAACTTTGTTGTTTCATTATAAAATATATCTTTTCGTCGGATGGGGGATATTTTATGATCCGCCTATAATTTAAGTATAAAAATACGCCATATCTTACAAAATGTACCAAATATAGCGTTTTTCCGTAAAGCATCGGCGGGGGTTTCCGCAGGTAATGATTCGAAGGCTCGCCGATGTTTAATCAAGTTTATAGGACGTACGTATAAAGACTTCTGCACTTGCTGAGTGCCAGGCAGAGTCCATCCCTGCTTCAGTGTTGCGACAGGTGACGCAGAAGCGTGCGAGGCGCGGATCTAATATTTTTAAATTCACAACACAGATGACGTCACATTTCATCGATTGACTGTTTTACTGTATCAGATTTAATTAGCAATAATGCTGTGGTCAGTTATAATGTAGTTTAAAACTTTTATAAGATTTAAAATGTTGAAATTGCAAACTATATTGCATTTTTTGGTACATGACGTATTTTGTGTGATTCCAAATCTACACTTTCCCTCGGACTTCAAAGCTCACCTTGCGCTGCGAAGTAAGCATTAGGTCTACATATGTAGCCTACACATATCTAGATTCAAACTCTGCGTTACGTTTTTCAATTTGATAAATAAAGAAAATTCTCCGGTTATGCGATGAACCAAGATGGTTTCCTTCACGGTCGACACTTCGTCGGGATGTTGGAAAGTAAATGCTTGCGCGGTACAAGGAATTTCTATTTGTTAGTGTTTGTTTACAATTTGAATTATAAAGTAAGATTTGTACAATGCAATTTTGTGCTTTTGAATTAAATCATAAGACATCATCGTTCATCGTGTGCTTAATGTTATTCGGAACAGTAGTCTGGGTTATCGTTCCTGCACTTCCGGGCCGGTTGATGCGCAACAACAAAATTGACTCTGATTGTGAGTGATTTGATTGGTGTAATTAAATATCTGCGAGTTTCAAAAATATAACGGAAAAACGAAAGTAAAGAAGAATGTCTAACCAATGTATTGATATTTGCACATCCAATGTTTTGACTTGCTGTGAGTGAAAAATCAGGCGAAGTTTGAACCAGGTGAGGCAGACGACGTGAAAAGAGTTGCATGCGTTCTATTCTTATAATCACTCATAAGGTAATTATACCCGTGGGGATCCAGGTTTTTAGAATAGATCTTTAGTACCCCTTTGCTTTTCGTAAGAGGCAACTAAATGGGGCGGTTTTTCGGATGAGACCGCAAAAACCGAGGCCCCGTGTCACAGCAGGTGTGGCACGTTAAAGATCCCTCCCTGCTCAAAGGTCATAAGCACCGAGCATAGGCTTAAATATTCTAGCTCTTCACCGGCAATGGTGACGTCTCCAAATGAGTGAAAAATTCTCGAGCGGGACGTTAAACAATAGATAATCAATCAATCATAACGTAATTTTTACTAATACGTGACAGAAACGAAATATAACATATTTGGGTGATTTTAATGCATGTTTACAAAATATAAGAAGAAAAAAATCAGTGTGTCTATTTCAGATCAGAAAAAGTGACTGTTAAGATGGGGGTGGAATGATCATGATCTATACCCCAAGTGCCTGTGAAAATAACAGGAAGAGTGAGGCTTGCAGAGATAGATGAATTTTTGTAAGAGGCTTTATCACTTTCATGAACTATTTATTCATCTGAACACCCCCCCCCCTCAGTATTTACAGATACATCCTTTGTATGAGAGGGTCCTTTCTTGGGACATAAAACCTTAACTGACCCAACCCCACTCTTCCTCATGGATTTTTGGCATGAAATATCGCCAATGCACACATTTTCCCCGAAGAATGAACTGCATCTACTCTGTAGTACCTCTCCCTCAACAGCACTGTTTCCTAGTGATGTTCTTGAAAGGCAAACGCAGCAATATTTGCTTGGTATGATTTTTTTCGTGACACTTGTATCGAGTAACACAAAGTGAATGATTTTTGTAATCGAACAAAGTGTGCGTACATTGAAGTATAGTTCCGGATGATTGCTTTTAGTTATAGAGAATTTATGATCTGCATTCTCATAATAGCATGCATATAAGGAAGAGAATTGAAGTACAAGCCTGTATACAAAAAAATAATAATACTAAAATGGTGTTTATACAAGCGAAAATTTTAAACCAGTAAAAGTGTGCCAACAGGTGGATTCAAGCCAGGGCACTGAAAATGTTGATTATTAGCATCTGCGATCTAACCATATGAGCTATACTATGAATATAAACGGCATAAATATGAACCACGATGATAGAAATAGGTTTTCGCATTTTTGTAGGATTTTTTGGGGGGTTAATTTCAACCCCAGGGCTGGGGTGCCCTTAAAATCCTATTTTAAATTAATCCTTAGATCAAAACCTATCAAAATACTATAGTTTTTTATTAGGGCCAGTCCTGTCCTGAAGGACTTCTAGGCCAAAAGTCAAGCAAAAATGTATACATATATTTGTTACAAAGAATAAAATATTGCTTAAACTAAACCAAGCAAAAATAGACGTTTTTATTGAGAAAATGCTGTTTAGCCAACTTTAAAAATTAATTTAAAAATTGCTAATACGATATTTTAGAAATATATACGGGGGAAAAATGACCATTGATTTTTAAAAATGAATTTTTCAGGGAAATCGTTCTCTCCTGGAGGTCAATTTTTTTGATATTCCGAAGACATCCTTTAGTATGTCAGAATGACACTGATCTTTTATTCATAACTGCATGTTCATCATCCGAATTGGAAGACCGATTAAGGATATAGTTCATCATTTCATAGCATTGTTTTGTCTAGAATGACATTCCGTCATTGGATAAAACATATCACGTGATTGCCGTGTAATTTTTTTTGACGGTATTTAGCAAAATATTTAGACGGCAACATGGCGTCCGGAACGTCTCACTAGTTGTTTTTCTTTGTTATACATATTTACATATAAGGCCTACTTGTCCTTGACGAAACAGAACACGTATTACTGACTGTTTACAGAAATTTGCCAGGTTGTAAGTCCATAGAAGGCGAGGCGAAGACAGTCAATGACATTCTGCATATGTCACTGTGTCGAAACGGACCAGGGTAAAGTGCGGTACCTTAGTCCAAGATGGTGACAGGCAAGTACGCTTCCACGTTACTCATTAAAATATTGATGATTTCTGTTTTTGTTTCTTAAATTATTTTGCACCAAGTAAATTGTGTCAGTGTTAAATGCCTATATAGATATTATATTTAAATTGTGCGTACTTAACAAGAAAACTCGCTTCGAAGTTTTGCTACAGATTAGGATAAAGTTTTCTGATTGTTAATGCACGATTAGGGTAAAAAAAATTCGCGATTAGGGTAAAATTATTCATAGTGCATTCAGATATGCAGTGGGTTTATTTCATAATTCGTTTTAACATCGATATAGAACTTTAAAAGCTTGGAAAGGCAAGCAAGCAGAGTTTGATAGACGTATATGTCACACCGATTATATTTTTTTTATTAAGTGGATAAGAATTCAATTTGCATATTATATTTTTCTGATTTTTTATAATATGTCATGTCTTTCATTTCATGTCCTTTATTATTGTCATATGGAGGATTGTATTTATTTATTACTGTGGTGAAATTGACGGCGTGCTTTTAATGGTGTACTGTAGTGCACGAACATGTTAATTCCCTATAAATGCGTCCTCCAGAAGGACAATGGATATCGCATACAAATATGTGTAGCATATATTTACCATTGGAAACTGGTAACTTGACTCCAGCGGTAGTGACAGGGCCGCGTCAAACCTAAGGCTTAAACATAGGTAGTGATTACTCCGTCGCCGGTCGCGGTAGCTCAGTGGTTAGAGCGTTCGCTTCGTAACAGGGAGGTCGTGAGTTCGAGCCCCGCTCGTGCCAAACCTAAGACGAAAAATAGGTAGTGATTGCTCCTTCGCCAAACGCTCGGCATTTAGAAGTGAGAATCACGGGTCTTTCGGATATGACCTTAAAAACGGACGTCCCGTGTCACGGTAGGCGTTGGCACGTTAAAGAACCCTCACTGCTTCGGCCGTAAGCGCCAAGCATAAGACTTCACCAACAACTGGTGACGTTTCAGTATGAGTGAAAAATTCTTGATGGGACGTAAAACAAACGGACAATTAACTAAATGAATATGCTGTCAGTATATATCTTGGAAATGATTAAGGTAAGTCAGACTTTTGTTATTTGCACGGGTGTCGGAACGATGGCGGTGTTGGGGTGGGGGTGGTGGATCAAGCATTTTCACAAAACGTACATAAATTAACTTAAGACTTGACCCTTTACCTTCTTCAGCCTAAAATGCCCTGATCAACGAAGCTAGTCCTTTCTAATTTTCGATATTTATAAGTTTGCTTTTTTTTTTTCTAATTCCTTTTTTGTATTCGTCATTGTTTTCTGCACGTCTGCAGTAGAATTTAGTTTGTATGTCTGTGATATATTGATCTGTAGATATTTCAAAGTATATTCTTTGCCGCTTTCAAATCAACTGTACACTTTTACGACACTCTTTAATAATGTCCGATATATTATAAAGAAATGAACGGATTTCTGCTTGAGTTGTTATTGTGTTCACTTAAATGCCGGCAAAGCGAGAATTTAATTCTTGTGATGTTTAAGGATATACGCGACGTTTCTGACATTTTTTCTAAAATTATTTTTTACCTCCTCAATATGAAGAGTTTCTATGATTTCCGAAATAGGTTTAAATTTTATATTGTATTAATATTACCAAATCCTATATATCGGTCTGGGTAGCACCTAACTTTTCATTTAAGGGTCTCGAGTTCGGTACTAGATTGTTTCAAAACAAAAGGAACAAATTAGGGCAGACTTTGAAACAAGCAGTTCGGCATTTTACTCATTTACAAAGTTATTTATGTACGAGTTACCTTAGTCATTAACAATTATCAAGTTTCCTTTGCCCTAGTCGTAAATTTGTTTTACACTAATCATCATCGAATTTTCTACCCGCTATATCACTGCAATAAGCGCTGATCATGCAAATTTTACGAAATATTTACCTTCTACAATTTAGACTTTTACAACATAATACCACATTCGCAATATATACTTTATGTTTTTGTAGATTAAGTTCAAAATAACAGACGCGTACTTGCCTGTCGCCATCTTGGACTAGGGTACCGTACATCACCCTGGTCTGTTTCTACACAGTGATATATGTTAAGTAATTTATTTGTTTTGCATCTGACTAGAATGACACTGTTTCATTGGATGAAACCCGTCATGTGATTGCCGTTTAAATTTCTTTGATGAAAACTAGCAAAATTTAGACGGCAATATGACACACAAAATGCCTTTTCAATTATATTTCTTTTTATCATATGTGCACATTAAACATTACTTACTGTCTATATAAATATTTGTCGTGTTGTTAAAGAGCATAGAAGACTTGAACAACACTGTACACCGCCTGAAACAAACATTTCAAGCAATAATGAATCACAATTAGGAGAAGGCTGAAATGGGCATCTCCTTTACTGCTCTATGAAAAGTAAAGATAACGAACAGTAATCAATCTTATAAATCCCATATAGAATTAAGAGTAGGGCAAGCACGAACTACTGGACACATCAGAAGTAGCATCTGGTGCCTAGGAGGAATAAACATCCCATAAGCCCTATATCTTGATCGGATAAACAGTGACCCGTAGTCAAAATCAGTATTTCAAAACGGCCTACCAATGGATATGAAACACGTCAGACAACATTGGACTTAATGACAGGCTGTATCATCATAACAACCAAAGATTTACGAAATGTTGACTTTAAACTAGACTGTTGAATCCTGTGCAATTATCTATGAATAAAATGATGTTTAATTATTCACAATTACGATCACTTTGGCATTACAATTGACACATCTTACATGAAGTGAAATATAGCTTTAAAATTAAAATATTTTAAGTGCAGATCCATAGGAATGAACAATCGCAATAACTATCAGGCTATGCCTACTGAGTCCGGGAGATCTACCCTGCCTCAAACCGCCATGACGCAATGTGAACGGAGACAACAGGCTCGGTTTGCGGCAATGTCTGCCGGTTCAGATCGAATCATGGCCGCATGAAAAAAAAAATCCTGCAACTTTCCCTATATTAAGGGACTTTCCTCAAGAGGTAGGCTCTCAAATTTTTGTGATGTGTAAATTCAAGTGGGTGTAGTGTTTGATATGTTGTGAATGAAAACCATCAAAGAGAGATTATGTAATTTTTCAAAAAAGTGTGTTGTAGATGTGCGTGATTTGGCTTTTGACCAGTTGATTTAGCATGTACCTAACTTCAATGTAAACAAACTCTCACGCCATGCTAGATGGGAAGTATTTTTTTTTTGTATGAAAATGTTAATTAAGAACAGTAGTACATGGTATGAAAGTAGTTTGATGTATGGGAACAAGGTCAAGTCAAAGCTGAGTACTTCCGGGTTAGAGTGGTGCAACGAACAGATGACCAGGATGTTAATAAAGGTAATTTCACACTCACATTATTACCAGGTAAAAGTATACAACGTACATTTATTTCTATTCATTAGAGTTAAATCTAATAAATTATTAAATAAAATATATCATTGCACTTTTAAAGATGCGAGACATATGCATAAACAGAATCATATATCTACGTCAGAAAATTTGCAATTTTTTAAACAGCATTATCAAAATTAAAAAAAAAAAAAAATTAAAAAAATGGTTATAACGATGTTATAGTGTTCATAATAAAAAAAATCCAAAAAACAAAAAACCGCAGGGGTCAGGGTTGTTAGAATAGATCTTCAATACCCCTAAATTGTCGTAAGAGGTGACTATCGTGTCTTTGGTGTCTTATCGCTATTTCACTAATAATTTGTCAATTTTATTCTTAACAGATCTTTTTATAAGTGTTTCATCTTCATTAGGACAACCTCTGTAAAGCGCATAGAAACTATACGTAATTTTGCGCTATATAAGTGAATATAATAATAATAAATGGGGCGGTATTTCGGATGAGACCGTAAAAAACAAGGCGTCGTGTTACAGTACGTGTGGTACATTAAAGATCTCTCCCTGCTCTAAGGCCATAAGCTCCGAGGATTTGTCTAAATTTTGCTGCCCATCACCGGCATTGGTGAGGTCACCATGTGAGTGAAAGATTCTCGAGTGGGACGTTAAACGATATATAATCAATCAATCAATCTTACAAAAAAATAATAATCATAAAAATAAAGTAAAATGTATTTGTGCATAATAAAGGAAATCTATCACACAATGGACTTGATTAAGAAATAAATGAAAACATAGTAATTGCCCTTGGAATCAATATTTTAAAACGTGTAATTGATTATTCATATATAACTTAGGCTTTTGAAGAATTTTATGTTTAGCAAACTTTTAAAAAATAACTATCGGAAAAGACTCCAACAAAATTTATGCTCCTACCATGCATAAATCTAATTCAATCAATTATTTTGCAAATCTTATGACGTCACATGAGGGTGGAATTTCTTTAAAAGAAGAAAACTTGTTAATGCAAACGTCTTTGGCCGCAACTTTTTGGTAACCATCAAGAATATTTTACAGACACGATGGGTTTTCCATTGCATAAAACAAATATAGTATACACATACCATAGTTCATTCTGGTAAATGATTGTATATACCGACCTCGATTACAATAGCTCCAAAATTTTCACGTTATTTATCAAAGTCGTGTTTTAAATATATGCAACTATTGTTATTCAATTTGATAAAATAATCAAATAATAATGACGGATTGCGATAAATATTATTACTTTTATTATTCGATAATGTAGGCCCGCAGTTAATCACGGTCGTGTTTCTAAAACCATATAAACATATAATCGCTCGGCTCCTGTCGGCTGATAATAAATGCCTAGTGCTTCTCTGATGAGGTAAGCTCTTTATGTTTACTACGCTCATTTACAGTCACAGTTTGTCAGATTGGGAAACTTATTTAACTCTTAAATCTTGGATCTCCCATTTGTCCATTGCTAAGGACTAGTTTTATGGGTTATAATAACTGTCCTGGCCAGACTTAGGAGTTAATATCCGGGACCTCTTATGTGTTTGTAAGCTCATAAATCTTTAATCTCAAAGTAACCAAATGTCGGCCTGTCCGCGCGGATCCAGAAGGGTGGGATCCGAACCCCATCATCCTGAAATCGGTAAGGTAAAAAAAAAAAAACCTCTCAAAACACCGTGCGTAATTTTTGCAATTTTTGAAATTATCTATTTTTGAAAAAAAAGTAGATCCGCGCTTGATATTCTGAAATACTCGTTAATATCTTTTCATTAGTTTCCGACTTAAAACACAGTCTTCGTTTGAATGGAAGCAATTCGACTTGCGGAAGAAAGCTGTCGTCTTTTGCGGCCCATAAGAGTTAATAAATTGAAACATAAATGGATAAAACAATTAACAATATACTTACAAAGAGACATAAATATCGTGGTAAACAGGGTTTACGCATCTGATCCCGCAATGAGGGCAGTTCAATATAACAGCGGCATTTAACAATTGTTTAACTTAACACCACAGTAGTTATTTACGTAATACTCACACTCAGTTTCGGTTGTGAACCTGTGTATATTTTTAGACATTGATATCTTATGTACATTTGTATTCATTTTGTTAGATACAATTTACATAATGTTCAGTGTGAGATGAAAAGGTGAAGATAACGAACAGTAGTCAACCTCACAACTTTTATAAAAAAAAAAATACAAAATTCTGGGCAAACACGGATCCCAGGATATACCAGGGATGGGATCAGGTGCCCAGGGAGAGCCACATTTCGATCAAGCAATCGGAGCAGTCCTTAGTCATAATCGGTGCGCAAAGAATTGTCTAACAATTGGCACGATACACTCCAGGTAGCATCTGACCCAGGCGGCATCGACAAACCAGATCACAGAACTTGCGAAATGCCGAAGCCAAACGAGACTGCTGAATCCCCTTCAACATCAAACCATCCCCCAGCAGTCCGTCTCTGTTCAAAAACCACATGCAGAACAAGGCCCCGCGCACCGAAACAATGGGCATGTTCATGAGAGTATCTTAAGATCCGTCTTAAGACAGATCCTAAGATGTATCTTAAGACATAATCTTATGACCAGTCTAATGTATGACTTAGGATGTAAACTGTAGCTGTCTGAGACATATTTTAAGTCACGACATCTTAAATCAGGGTATTTAGCGTTATAAAAATGCAACTAAAGTAAATAAATATTTGTAAAAATAAATGATACACGTGCTCATCACTAGATGGAGATTTCATTCTAACGTGAGTACCATCTACTGCACCAGTAACATTGGGGAAGCCTGCAGTGTCATGGAATCCTTGTATAATGTGCACTGATTCTTGTTCAATGGGCATTTTGATATATTCAGGAGAAACTCTCACTGAACAATCAGTAACATCTTTGATCACCCTAGATTCACTAGGTCTTAATACTTTGTGAGCATCAGCCATGGAAGCTGCCGGTTGCATAAAATCTCAAAGCTACCGTTCCTTGAAGCGACACGGGTAGTTAGTGTGACCTTAATGTGGGTCGTCTGAGGTCACGATTGAAGCGTCTACACAGATCTATTATGATATATCGGGACAGCCTGTACTTACAGATGATATGCCTGTCATCTAAATAATCTAACGGATTGTCAATATCCCGAAATATCTGGTCACTTCTTAGGAAGTAGTGATGAACTACGACCATATTTATTCGTTAAGACAGCTATTAGGATGTCTTAAAGTTAAGACAATTTTTACGATGTGTCGAATGTTAGGACAGCTTCAAGAAACTATGTTAAGACTAGGATATGTCTTAAGAGTTGTCTGAGATATATCTTAGTCCTGATATGCCTTCATGAACATGCCCTCGGCTATATAATTATTCTACAACTAAACATTTACATAAACTATTCAGAACTCTGTATCGATGGCCACTGTTTTGACTACGACCTTGTTAGGCCCGTGCACAAACCAAACCATAAACGTTCAACTTCTGGTTGCAGCCACAACTTGAACCTTGAACCATACCAAAGGCATATTTGAGAATGTGTTTTTATTTGGCAACCATCGGACACTTTTATGGGACATTCTCAATTCTTTACCTCTGTACATTTCAGAGGAACGTTTTGTCCTCGCCATATTTATTTCTGACCTCAGAAGACACAAGGAACCACCCCTTACATATGCATGCCAGCGATATACTATTTGTTTGTAGTTGTAAACATTCTGGACCAACAGGTACAATGACTACTAATACTATCGCAACACCTAAGTATGAGTATATTCTCAGGTTTGGAATTTAGCTGATGGTTCGCTACATCCGGTTCTTTTCAACAGTCATGTGATCGCCTTTATCCACTGGTGTTAGTTATAAATACACAAGGTGCTTATTTAATGCTGATCACATGATATCTCTTTCATTCCCAATTATTCCTGTTTTGTATCGCAATTTGCAGCTTTTCTCCCAAAATATCGATAATGATTTGCTGCAAACGGTTTCCATAAAGAGAGAGCGAACTGAGGAATCGAGAAAATGAAACCAAAGGCACGAGCGACGGAGAGCAGATTAATAAAATCTCTCCCCGGGGGTTGAAAGGACAGCCTATGTGTAGCTGTAATAAGATAAAATTAGCCGCTGATAAGGACAAGATGATTGTTTCAGCTATCCTCACAGAGTAGAATACAACAGCCATTCGCACAACTAAATTACCAGAAATTTTTGGATGTTGTATTAAATCAGTTTTTTAACAGATAGCATCATTCTGTTTCCCGGGATTAATCAGAAGTTTCGCTGTATAGCCATCTAATGTTTATAAGAGCGCGTACATACCGTACACTGAATGTTCAGAAGTGAAAACCTTACAAATGAAATTAGGTCATTTTTACTAATAATTAACTTGCTCGGTGATCAGAGTTTCATTGCCACAACAAACTTGACATTTGTTTCATTATCATTTGCTACACTGCTATCATGAATTTGACAGTTGCCACACTTCGACATTAACCTTTACATTTGTGATGTTGCCATAGTTGTTTTGATATTTGCCAATCTGCCAGTGACCTTCACCTTTGTCCCGCTAAATGTGAACTTGACGTTTTGTCACACTGCCATGCACATTACCTACGGCTGGTGACGTCTCTGGACGAGTGAAACATTCTCGAGTGGGACGTAAAACAACATACCAAACCCATCACTACATTGTTAAATTGAACCTGATCTTTTTCATACTGCCGAAATTTTGAACTTGGAACTTTTGTGTGTGTGCTATTTTATTAGCTCATTTGAGCCAAAGGTTCAATTGTACTTTTTTTTCTGTCGCCGTCGGTGTAGTTGTAAACTTTTCACAATGTTAACTTATTCTCCAGAATCATTAACTAAATTTCAGCCAAACTTGGCACAGAGTATCATTACATTGGTGAAGAAAATTTAAGTCTTTTCAAACAAAGGGCCATCTTTTCTTCCAAGGAGAAATAATCAAAACCAGGCAAAAAATAGGGTGGATCATTTAAAGAACAGATTTTTTTCACGAGGCCAGAAAGGTGAAATTTATGTGAAAACTTTTCTGGCGTAATGAAGATTGAATTTTGTCCAAACTATGTCGCGGTAGCTCAGTGGTTAGAGCGGGAGGTCGTGAGTTCGAGCCCCGCTCGTGCCATGGTCGCGTCAAACCTAAGACGAAAAATAGGTAGTGATTGCTCCTTCGCCAAACGCTCGGCATTTAGAAGCGAGAATCACGGGTCTTTCGGGTATGACCCTAAAAACGGAGGTCCCGTGTCACGGTAGGCGTTGGCACGTTCAAGAACCTTTACTGCTACGGCCCTGAGCGCTAAGCATATGTCTAAATTTGTGGTACTTCACCTACAGCTGATGACGTCTCAATATGAGTGAAAAATTCTCGACGGGACGTAAAACAAACAAACAATCAATCAATCCAAACTATGACCTCCAAGAGTAGGGTAGGACTACAATTGAGGATTAAAGTTTAACATAGGGGTATATAATTTTTTTTTCTGCAGAGCAATATGCGTTGATTTGTCATATTATTATTGTAGGTACCGGTTTATTGCCTTTGATATAATACACATTGTACTTTATTGTAGTTTTCATATTTGACACACACACACACACACACACACACACACACACACACACACACACATACACACACACACACACACACACACACACACACACACACACAATTTTTAAATTTACGGTTAATTAGTTATAAATCGGCAAATATGACAAAACAACT